>JAQQPU010013498.1:0-24193 GCA_029168905.1 Artemia sp. Kazakhstan ARC1039 | reverse complement strand
CCCCCCCCCCCCGCCTGGATACGGCCGTGAAGGCTATCCTCACATTTGCGCTACAAATGGGAGGATATTAGGGGGCCAGGCTTAATCCTAAAGTGTGGAGGGACAGGGCTGGCTGTGCACCTTCCCGTTGGTGCCCTGTTTTCACTAATCTTAGTGCACAACTAAAAAACAATAAAACATCGAAACCTTATCGCCTTTATGACCTTTAGTTTTCTATTGTCTAAAACTTAGTAACATAAGAAAATTAATTTAAAAAACTAAATTTATTTATTAATTTACATTAATATCTATTGTATGTTTGTTTGCATTGATTGTTTATTTAATGATTGTTTGATTGTTTATATGCCCCCAGGGCATAACTTACAACGCCTAACCCTGGGCCCTGGTGAGCTGTGTCGACATCGGAGTTTTTGTTATCAGTACTTTGAAACAAAATGTCTATCTCAAAATTTTTATCTGATGCATTTAGGGCGTGGAGGAGGGGGGGACTAATTGCCCTCCAATCTCTTTTGACTCTTCAAAAGTGAAAAAGAACCTTCAATTTCCAATCAAATGAGCCCTCTCTAAAGTTTATACGAGCATCCCTTCCATAAGAATTAATATGAAGGATTCGGAGAATCCTTAAAGTACAACCCTTGCCCTGAGGGCTGCGGGGGAATTGTCATCCTCAAAGACCTAATTTCCAGAACTTAAAACTACGTTTAAGAAAATGGCTGTCTCAAAAATTGTTGATTGGATGTGTTTGGGGAAAAGGTGGGCGTGAGAGGGGGGGGGGGGGGGGTCAGTTGCCCTCAAATCACTTTTGACTATTAAAAAGGGCACTAGCCCTTTGAATTTCCAATGAAATGAGCGTCTTTTGAAGTTCCTACGACACCGCCTACTATAATAACCTTATATGCCCCCAGGGTATAGCTTAAAACCCTTGCCTTGAGGTTTGTGGGGGAGTGTCCTCCTCATAAACATATTTTCTATCTGAAAATCAACTACGTTGAACAAAATGGCTATCTCAAAGTTTTGATTGGATGTGTTTGGGAGAATGATGGGCATGGGGGTCTAGTTGCCCTCCAATTACTTTTGTCTATTAAAAAGGGCACTAGCCCTTTGAATTTTCAATCGAATGAGCCTTTTTGAAGTTTCTAAGACAACGCCTTCTATAAAAACCTTATATGCCCCAAGGGCATAATTTAAAACCCTTGCCCTAAGGGTTGTGGGGGAGTGTCCTCCTCACAAACATATTTTTTATCTGGAAATAAACAACGCTGAACAAAATGACTATCTCAAAATTTTGATTGGATGTGTTTGGGGGAGTGATGGGCGTGGGGGAGGGGGCTAGTTGCCCTCCAATCACTTTCGACTATTAAAAATGGCACTAGCCCTTTGAATTTCTAATCGAATGAGCCTTTTTTGAAGTTTCTACGACAACGTCTTCAATAAAAACCTTATATGCCCCCAGGGCATAACTTAAAACCCTTGCTCTGAGGGTTGTGGGGGATTGTCCTCCTCAAAAACATATTTTCTATCTGGAAATCAACTACACTGAACAAAATGGCTATCTCAAAATTTTGATTGGATGTGTTTGGGGGAATGATGGGCGTGGGGGGGGGGGCAGTTGCCCTCCAATCACTTTCAACTATTAAAAAGGGCACTATCCTTTTGAATTTCCAATCGAATGAGTCTTTTTTGAAGTTTTTACGACAACACCTTCTACAAAAATCTTATATGGCCCCAGGGCATAACCTAAAACCCTTGCCCTGAGGTTTGTGGGGGAGTGTCCTCCTCAAAAACATATTTTCTTTCTGGAAATAAACTACGCTGAACAAAATGGCTATCTCAAAATATTGATTGGATGTGTTTGTGGAAATGATGGGCGTGGGAGGGGGGGCTAGTTGCGCTCCAATCACTTTCGACTATTAAAAAGAGCACTAGCCCTTTGAATTTCCAATCGAATGAGCCTGTTTTGAAGTTTCTACGACAACACCTTCTATAAAAACCTTATATGCCCCCAGGGCATAACCTAAAACCCTTGCCCTGAGGGTAGTGGGGGAGTGTCCTCCTCAAAAATATATTTTCTATCTGGAAATCAACTAAGCTGAACAAAATGGCTATCTCAAAATTATGATTGGATGTGTTTGGGGGAATGATGGGCGTGGGGGGGGGCTAGTTGCCCTCCAATAATTCTCGACTATTAAAAAGGGCACTGGAACGCTCGATTTCCATTCGAATGAGCCCCCTTTGAAGTTTCTATGACGACCCCTTCCATATGAAGTGCCTCTGGAAAAAAAAATAATAAAACATGGAGCCGTATGGCCTTTACTATTAGCAACGCTACAGCGCTGCCTCTGATGACTTTTTTAGACAACTATTGAAAGAGAAAGATATTGAGATTTTCAAGCCAAAGAAGGACTAGTGTGACAGATGCATAGCATTTAAATTGAAGAATCTTGCCAAAGAGCAGTATTCTGAGCACATATTAAAGAAAGAAGAAGCTAGGATTGAGAAAAACAGTGACAAGGACAAAGCCAAAGGGAGTTCAGAGGTGCTTGTAGTGACAACTCATGACCTTGAATCTACAATGCTTTGTCCGAACATAAAAGCACTTTCTCTCTACTACAAACAGAAGCTCGTTGTATGCAATTGGACTCGTGTGCTATTGATAGGTTGGAAGACCTGTTACGGTCATACCCAAATGCTGAGACGATTATTATGTGGAGCGATGGATGTTCATATCAGAACAGGAAAGGAATTCTTTCTAATGCACTTGTCCATTGCGCTTCTATACATGAAGCGAAAGTGATACAGAAGTATCTGGAAAAAGAGCACACTCAAATGGAGTGTGACAGTGTTCACCAGAAGATTGAAACCCGATGCAAAGATAGAGACATTTACATTCCTAATATGTATGCATCTGAAATGAAGAATGCAAGGCGCAATCCTTACCCTTTTCAAGTAAACAGGTGAATCATACTTTTTTCAAGGACTACACAGGATTGAAGTATTATTCTGATTATAGATCTGGATGTAAAAAGGGGGACCCGACTATTACCATTACCATTGCTTATAAATACAGTCCCAATAGGTCTGTTTATTACAAGCTCAGACACACGGAAGAATGGATAATTCTGCCAAAACGGGCTGTGAAAGAACCAAACCTTCGAATACGTCCACTTCACGAAGCAACCCTTAGCCTTGATGCATGTAAGTTAAGCGACCTCGTGGAGTTGCTGGATGTGTTGCCACGAGATACTATGTTAAGTGATGCATTATGATTGTAAACCATTTTTGTTTTAAAGCAGAATGTTTTTGTTTTAAATAAAAATAGCTGATTTTAAATCTATTGCCTATAGCCTATAGCCTCGTAAAAATCTCTTTTTACCACGTTGAACTTGTGCACACCACGTATATTTTGCATTTTCGAAGAAAGTCGGTTATCACACCTCGTATACAGCAAATAGGAGCCGCGCACACCTCGTATGAGCTGTTTATACCACTTCAAATTGCTTATGATAATTAAAATTAAAATCTTCATATAAAGGAGTTTTTTCTGAGTCATGTAGATTTTTTTGGTATTTTTGTCTTAAAAATCGTACTCTAAATATTGTCTCCTGAACAATTTGATTTTTCCATCATACGAGGTGTGCACGCAGCAGCTGCGATATATGCAACATATCAACACCTCATTAATAGCTTGGGAAATGGGGTTGAAATTCACAGTTACTATTAGAAAAATGGAGCAGGAAGTTGGAGCAAGTTCACTTACAATTTTGCGGTATAGGAAGGAGAAGGGGCTAATAATTTTTATATTCAATCCACCAAAAAGTACCTACAATATAATTTCCAACGAAACTTAAAATCTACGTGTGGTGAAGCTGCAAGATAAACTGATAGACCCTATGTGTTCCCAGATTATTTAAATGGCTTTATCTTTAACATTTTGGGAATAGGTTAGGGCATAAAGTTTGAAGTTCCAAGATGGGCCGAGGGCGGAGGGTAGCAAGCGCTATGTCTCTGATCCACCTAAATTTCTGTGCTGTATTCCCGTATTATAATAATAATACTAATAATAATGCTTATTATTATTGTTATAATTCTTATTATCATGTTTCTTCAAATATAAAAATAAATAAAAAAAAAAAAAAAAAAATCTGCCCGCTTTACAACAATAGAGACAAAGTGGAAACTAGAATCTTGTCGGTGTCAAGTGGAAACCACGTTCGCTATCTGGTCAAATTTGTGTTTTTCTATTTTTAAAACAGTTCTACTCGCCGAAAAATTCTGCTTCGAGTGGTGTGTATCTCAATTACCTCCGACTCATAAAATGGAAGATAGAGAAATGGGAGAAATGACGTTTCTTGGATTAGAATAGAGGGCTGTCAAGAGGAAACCACGCATCTGGCAGCTTCCTTCTCACAGCATAAGTTGTCTCCAGTAGAAAAGAATTGTTAACCATGAAGTAACAATACCAAAATCATAGATAAGATAGATAACAAAATAAGAAAAGATAGATAAGATAGAACTCTGAAGAGCTACTTAAAGTAAATTTAAATTTACATGAAGCTAGTCTTTCTGGTGGAGAAGGTACCTGCATTGAAGCCTTCGATTTAGAGAGACGAAACTAGTCCAAAAGAATTTAGATAGAAAACCTCAGATGAGGAAGAAGCTCCTCTTCCAGACTAAGTGTCGAACTCTGCTTCAGAAATTGACAAACTTCTTCCACTTACTAAAGGGTGCAAATAAAAACAAAGAAAAAAATATTTTGAGAGATTTAGGAAAAGAGTATGAAAGAGAACTGTGGATAGTTGGAGGTAATACTAAAATAAGAGAAATCAGGCCAAATTTTCTTTAAGTTTTGCAAAACTTTCTCAGATGAATTAAGAAAAACGTATTTTTTCTTACTATTGGAAGCTCGGCAATAAAAACAACAAAAAGATTGGTTGTGTGTCTATTCTCATTGTGAACTTGTTTCAGAGCAAACTCTGAACGCAGAAAAAAGAAGAAACAAAACTGTCAGACATTATATGCCCCACAATGATGGAAATAGAAGAAAGTTTGTCTAAAACTTGTGTGTGACATGATCTTGAGGAGTTTGCTGTACAAAATTTAGCTCAAAACTATGACTTGAGATTTTCTCATAGAAAAAATATGAAATCAGACCCTCCCATTAAGATACCTAGGGAAGTGTATAAGCATGCAAAAAAGCAGATAAAAGACTTACCTGCTGTGGAATTCCATTACTGCCGTTCGCAACAATGAAATATCTGCCCAAGAACTTTAAAAACAAGTCAAACTTATTCAGGCTCTACATCGAACCCTGCAGAAAAATTAAAAATTAGATCTCTTTGGAAATATCTCAACGAGTTTTACTTCAGCTTCCATAAACCGAGGAAGGATAAATGCGTGTTCTGTGAAATGGTGCAATCTGCTCAGAATATGACAGAAAGTGAAAAGTTGGCATACGTGAATCACATAATAGAGAAGACAGCATGGCGCTACATGGAAGCCACCGACCAACGTGCTGAAGCTGGTTAGTGTCACGTTGATACATGCTTTGATCTAAAAAAAGTACTTAGGAAACCACACGGAGAAGGAGTTTTGATTGGACTTTCTCGAAAATATGCTTGCTACAATTTTACAGTTTAAAAAAATAAGAACGGAAATTGCTTTTCTCGGTGAAGAAGAACGAAAACTAAGGTGCAAATGAAATCGCAACTTGTCTTTCACCGTGAATTAGACAAGTTGATAGTAGAGGCACTGTCAAGACAGTAAGCCTGTTCTCTGACTTCTGCGGTGGTCAGAAAAGAAACCACTAAATGCTTGCGATGCTCTTTTCTATTCTTCAGCAGTGTAAAAGTATACTGACCATTGGGCTGGTTTTCCATCTTTCAGGCCATTTACTAAATGACCCTAGACAGTGTGTATTCTGCTGTTAAAAACAATGTAAGAGGAATTACATTGTATGCACCAAAACAACAAATGACTCTAACCCAAAATGTAACGAAAAGTTCAGCTTCCTACACTGTCAAAATACTGATGTTTAAACACTTTGTAGACTGGAAGGCAGCTTAAGACACCATCACCCATCTACCGTGCGTGATACAAGATACTTAAACTTCTGTGGATTAAACTGATGTCGGTAAAGTTTACTAGAAACTGATAAATTGTAAAGTTTCCCACTGGTTACACGGAAATAGATGAAAGGTGGTTTGTATTGTTCTTTACCGCAAAAAAAGTGCTAAAGACAGCTTACAGTGAAGAAATCCCCGTTTCAGAAGTGAAGAAGAGAGACCTTGCGATCCTCTGCAAGAAGTAGGTGATTCCGCAGCTGATCCATCATAAATGCAAAAGTTTGAAAACTCTGAAAGGTAGGAGAGAGACCCTTCTTGAGACTGATGAACACGAAGAAAACGACAAATCGTCTGAAGAATAACCTATTGATAAGTGATTTTAAAATTGTGCTTTTTATACTCTAATTTGAATAAAAACAGTATAGGTGAATTGCATTATTTCCCGAGACACGTATTTTCCGCTTGACAGTCTGCCATAGAGTATTGGGGATTTTGTCATGTTGAAACCAAGTATCAACCTTTCTGTCATAACTGCTTTAGTCGACGTTTTTGCTCTTCCCATGGAAAATGTCATAAAAAGTCGCCTTTCTAATGTTCTAAAAGTCGCCTTTCTAATGTAAAAGGTTCGACAGCTTAACTGCAAATAGGAAAAAGTTATTGTTTATTTTGCCCTCTGAAAAATTTTGAAAAACGGAGATATGTGATTTCCACTTGACAACGAAGACCTATTCATGTCCAAGGAACAAGGTGAACCCAGCAACATTATCTGATATATTGCTCTTAAAATACATTTAACATCTCTGACCACCTTGATGCATCAAGCCGAAGTTTTCAAGAAGTATGGAGGGATCAAGTGGACCTCAAGTATTGACTGGGGTAAGAGCGCTGAAAAGGCTACTTTTTTAATCTATACATTTTTGTATTATAAGCTTCTTATGAAATTCATCATTTATTTCCAGCCGTGTCAAAATAAATCAAAAGATGGTATGTAATGCCAGGTGATCAAAATGCTGTATCCACAATATCCTGGGAAGGGCTTTCCGGACCAACCTAAAACTTTCGAAAGTGTGGAGTCCGGCAAGTAAATTTTGAATTATAGCTTGGGCAAGAAGGTAGAATAAATCAAAAGACACAATGTACATCCAGGTTATCAAGATACCCTATCTGCAGTTTCTCTGGAATAGCACGGGAGAAGGATTTAAAACTGTCAGGTTGTGTGGGAAAAGAAAGGCCGAGGGGTATGGGGCTTCAAAATTCATGCTTGGGGGATAACCACCGAAATATCTTTCTCATTAAGAACCTGTATGAGAATTAGAATATATTCACGTACAGCTCAAAAGACGCTATGATGTACCAGGTTACAATAGTGTACCCGAAACAACATGGAAATGACTTGGGTAATCAAATGGAAACTTTCAATACAGGCGATACAGTCTTACACTACGCACTATAGTGGTGTCAAAACGGTGATCAAAGGTGATCAATTGACCAAAACAGTGTTTCTACGGTATCCTGGAAACGGCTTTTGGGAACAAGTCGAAACTTTGGGGACTGTTCAGGAGGAGCAACTGGACGTCAAATCTTGAGATGGGGAAGGGAGCAGAGGGAAATGGTCTAATGATTTTGGGCTCTAATTTGTTAACCAAAAATTAGCTATATGAGGCTCTTGTTGGACTAGAATTTATTTTGAATCAATTAGCAAGTAGACTGAAGGACAAGTTAACTAAATAGCGACATCATTATCTCAGGAAAGGCTTGAGGGGTCAAGTTAAAAATTTCAAAAGATTCTGGAGAGCTAATTGGACCTTGAATTTAGTCTTTAGGGGAGTAGAAGAGGTAAATTGAAAGAAAAAAAATGCATTATGAGCATCAAAATCCCATATCTACAGGATTTCAGAAACGACCAGTGAGGATCGATCCAAAATTTTCAGAGTGCTGGGGAGAGGAGAAACTCATATCTAGTGTTTAAATGGAAGGGAAGAGGGGGCCAACAAATTTGTGTCTGTGTCCAGCCTAATAGCCTTAACAGTTTCAGCCCATGTTGACCTTAAAGCTATCCGCTGTGAAGAAGTGAGTTCAAAAGACAGTATGTTTAACTCAAGGTATCACAATAGCGCATCTGGGAGGAATAAGGGGTAAAGATAAATCGTTAGGGGGAAAGATAAATCGATAAATCGGTAAGTGTACTCAAAATACGATGTTTAGGGAAAGGAAAAAGAGTACAAAGACGTTTTTGTCTCCTAAACGTATCTCCGTTTGAAAAAAAAATGATAATTTTAATCAGTTCGTGCTATCAAGCTGTATATATAAGGAGCGACTCTGCTCAATAGTTACTAGGGGTCGGCGCCGTTTCTGTTTCTGTTTCTGTTTCTGTTTTTTTTCTACCGTTTTCTGTTCTGTTTTTTTTTGGGAAAACGGAAAAAAACAGAAAAAAGGTAGCCGTTTTTTTAGTACCGTTCCCGTTTCTGTTTCTTTTTTTTCTCGCCGTTTTTGCCGTTTCTGTTTTTTTTTAAACCCGTTTTTCTTCATTTTCCGTGTTTTGATTATGAATAAAAACAAAGCGCAGTCTAGCGACTTTTATTGGATTAGCGATACTTGCCATCTATCGAAAATCGCTGTCTTTACGTCTTCCGAAGAAAAGATTTGCTATTGAAGAAAACATTCGCCATAGTAAAAATTAATCTAAAGCAGTCTACTTGGATTTACACCTTTGGTTAGTCTTGGTTAGTAGGTGGTTACCTGGTTGGGTAAAGGTGCAGATTAGCTACTCCAGTAGCATAGGGTGCAGAGGCCCTGCAAATAGAACCAGGAAATACACTAAGAAGTGATTTGTTTACATCCAGCTTCTACTGAACCCTACCTGTGCAAATTTACAGCCCAATTGACTGAATAATATACAGTAAGTAACAAGTTGTTTTTATCAGGGGTTGCTAAACTGTACCTTCACCCAGATTAGTTCCCCCTGTAGTGTAGGGCACAGAGGCCTTACCAACAGAACCAGGATATACAGGGTGAGTTCCAGCGATTTAATTTTCATTACCCTAGTAAGCCCTGTAGCACTAGCAGAAGCGGAACTACAGAAAATCTTTGATATCCAATGGTCAGATATAGGAGCTACTCAACGAATCCTGCTGATTTTGCCTCTGCTAGTGCTGCAGGGCTTACGAAAAGTAAAAGGTTAGAACCCAGCCACAGTAAGAGATTTGTTTTTATCCTGTTTCTACTGGACAGTATATGTGCAACTTTACAGCCCAATTGACTGAATAATATACAGAAAGAAATAAGTTGTTTTATCAGGGGGAACTAATCTGCACCTTTACCCCTGGTTTCTCACATCAACATAATTGAATTAGTTGATTGAAATTTATGATCAAGGGACTGTTAAACAAAGGAGTAGGGTGAACATGTTGATGATCTACCCTTCAGCATGAGGGTATAAAATTTCCAAATGACATGTTGATTTTAGGCATGTTCACTTGCAGCACCCAGGAAGGAAATGTGAATAGCCTTGATATTCTTTACCCTGCAAATGTCATATACTTTAGTAAATATTTGGAGCAGCTTATTTCCAATGGTCTAATTAGTCAACCTATTATCTGCATTATAAAATCTTCTAGCTACATCAGAGAGTCCTGGGCCTATGCTTTACCATTTCCTGCTATTATTAATATTATACTTTTATTTCCCTTAATATAACATATGAGGAGTATTCACAAATACAGAAAAAAGATACTTGCTTATGGAATAAAATAATGCTCTGTCCTACAGAGAAGTGTCTTTTTTCCTTGAATTGTTCTTCTGTCATAGTCTTATTTGCAATCACAGGAGTAACTAGACCTGCACTGCTCCATGCACTTAATAATGATATGCTTTGCAGGTACCGATACACATACTGTCATAAATGGCATCACATCTGGCATCAAATATTTCATCAAGTTCTGACTCAGAACTTGGAGAGGGCCCTCCATCAAAGAAAGTCAAGTTCTGGGAGCAACATGGGACCAGGAATAAGGGAGCAGCTTTAATTACCTGCAATTACTGCAAAAAAGATGTGAAGTCAACAAAGGGGTCTGCAACATCGTTTAAATTTCACCTTATGGCTAAACACAAAATTGCTGAACAACCTTAACCAAGTACTGTTCCAAAGAAGTCACATTCTACAGCCTTGTTTCAGCTCAGCATGCCGAGCACATCATGTGAAACTAACCCAACTCGATTTGAAGGCACTAGAAAGAAAAGGGATATAAGAAATTTTTTGAAGTCAACAAAGCAGCAGCAGCTGAAGCTGAACAAGCTGTGTAGCAAAAAGGTTTGCATTGACAAGCTTCCTATTTCAATATTGGAAAAACCAGGAGTAAAGGCTCTAATCTCTAAACTTACAGGAGGTCTTACTAGCCCCTCAGCTCGTACTGTTGCAAGACATCTAGTAACAGCAAAGAAAAGGAAGGTCAAGCAGCTCAAAGCTGAACTCCAGAAAGTCCGGAAAGTGAATTTGACCCTAGACTGCTGGTCTTCAAGAACGGGAACTGGCTTTCTAGGTATTACAGCTCATTATGTGATGAAAAGCACTGATGGCAAGCTCACTTTGGTGTATAGAATCCTTGAGTATAAGAGACTAAAATTTGCTCACACTAGCGCCAACATTCTTCGTGCAATCCGTAGTAGCCTCCAGAAGTTCAGAATTCTACGGAAACTCTATTTTATAATTACTGATTCGAGAGCTAATATAGTAAAGGCTCTCAGAGACGGTGACAGTATGCGAAGCTCATGCTTTGCACACAACCTGTATAATGTGGTGACTAATGCCCTTAAGCTGTGGGAATGCAGAAACCAGGCAGATTTAGTGAGTGTTCCCCACCTGAATGATTCAGGATCCAGTTCAGAATCTGATGACAACGTTGACACTGCTGAACAAGATGACTTTCCTGACCTGATTGTTGGAGATGATGACATTGAAGAAACTGGGTATACCGACTGCAGTAATGATGATGATAGTAGCTCAGAATTAAATGATCCAGAACTTGACAGCGATAGTGAGAGCTCAAAACCTAGACAAAGAGGCGTATCTAGTGAAGTATTGACGCTGGGACCAGCACTGGTAAAAATACGAAAGCTGGTTAGAATCCTGAAAGTATCTTCCAAATCCCACGATCTTTTTGAAGCTCTCTGCAAGACATATAATCTTAGTCCATCCATCACAAGAGACATGAATGTTCGATGGAACAGCACACTTACCATGATAGAAATGTATTGTGCCCGAAAAAAGCCACTGCGCGACTTCTTCAACCAAAACCTACGTGACGCTAAGATTAGAGAGCTCGAACTTCAAAGCAATGAGTGGTCCATCATGGAAGCTGTCATTGAGGTTCTTCGGCCGTTCAAACAGGCATTAGTGATAGCTAGTGGATACAATTATGTTTCGGCAAGCAAAGTCGTGCTGATGATTTAGGGATTACTGTTGTTTTGTCAGACTCCAGATACTAGTATTATGGCTGAGTCAATCAATGGGCTGAAGGAACTTCTAGTTGTTCAGCTGAGGAGATATTTTTCAGCCAGTCCTAAGTTTGATATGATGCTCTTCACAAGAGCTGGCTGTTTGGACCCTGCAATTTATGAAAAAATGACACGTGTAGACAGAGAGTCAGCTCATCAGTCCATCTCCTCGCTTCTCCAGCAATTCATCTCCGAGCAGAGAAGCACAGAAGAACTCGATCCAATCTAATTGAACTCCACATCTTTCCCTATTGACGTCGCTCCTACTAAGGCAGGGACTAACCGAAAAGGGTCACCAGAAACTCTTGATCAAGAAGACAGCTTGTTTTCTAAGTTTCTCGACACGACTGGGTTACGGATGAACTCTACGAGGCAAAATGCCAACAGTATGAGCATTGACCGTGTGGCAGCAAATATTATCTGGGCATATGAGGAGAGAGTTCCTGTGTTTTTGAGCGAGAGACGAAGATCAGGACAAAATAATTCTGATCCACTAGAATTTTGGTCTGATTACTTTTACACTTACCCGGAGTTAAGTGAAATTGCATGTATACATCTATCAGTCCCTGCAACTTCAGTTCCCAGTGAGAGTGCATTTAGTATTGCTGGGTACTTTACGTGAAAGCAGTGTTCACGAATGACTGCAAAGTCACTTGAACTCCGAATGTTTTTAAGTGATAAATTTTAATATATGTGGTCTTTTCATATATTTGGTCTTTTTGTATATTTGGTCTTTTTTATTAATCTATATTAATAAATATTCACTTTACTCTCGTAAATCTAAAGAAACTGAAAAAAAAACAGAAATATCTGTTAAAACGGCCGTTTTTTAATTAAAAACAGGTCGTTTCTGTTTTTCGGTAAAAAAACGGAAAAATAGAAACGGATTTCCGTTTTTTTTTTCACCGTTTGCGTTTCTGTTCCGTTTTTTCATTGCCCTTTTTTACCGTTTCTGTTTTGGCCAAAAACAGAAACGGTGCCGACCACTAATAGTTACCAAAACTCTAAAAAAAGCAATTTCGATATCAATAGATACATCAAAGAATCAGCTTATTATGCTGATTCCAAATATATAAGATAGTTTTATGTTACCCATCAAAAGTTACGAGCCTGAGAAAATTTGTCGGTATTTCAAAATAGGGGGAAAAGACCCCCTAGAATTCAAAAAATATTGATGGTGATCACACAATCAGATTCAGTGTACCTGAGACCCCAATTGTGGAAGTTTCAAGCTCCTTTGTACAAAAATGTGGAATTTCGCTTTTTTTTACCAGAAGACAGTTCGTATTCAAATAATGGTCCTACAAAGAATTCGTGGAATTTCGCTATTTTTGCCAGAAGACAGATCACGAATGCGTGTTTAATTGTTTTTGCATTTTTTTGCTGTTTTTTCAGGTTTTTCAGGGGTGATCGTATTGAAATAATGGTCCTAGAAGATCGGGAGAGGGTGCATTCGAACAGAAATTGAAAGTTTCAGTGCCTTTTTTAAGTGACAGAAAAGTTTGGAGGGCAACTTGCCCCCCCCTCCCACGCCCATTTATTTCCCAAAGTTACTAAATCAAAATTTTGAGATAGCCATTTGGTTTAGTATAGTTGAAAGATCAAATAATTAGGTCTTTAGGGGTAAAATGACTCCCAACAGTCCTAGGGGAGAGGCCTGTAAGTTATGATATTTGCCCATTGTTTACGTATAGTATTTGTTATTGGGAAGTATACAGACATTTTTCCGGGGGGAGGGGGGGATTGGTGCTTAGGCTGGATTTCTATTGGGGTGTGCTTGGGGTGAAGAATCTTCCTTGGGGAGGTAAATTTCCAGGGAGGGTTGTATTGTCCAGGAAAAATTTTACACTGGGGAATTAAATTGGTTCACCTCTTATAGGCTTGTAAGTCACAAACTGTATAGACAGGGTCAGTAAGCTCAAGAACCTCAGCAGCCAAATACTCCATCACTGTTGCAAGGTAAAGGGGTGCCCCTGCACCAACTCGTTCCGCATAGTTGCCTTTTCTCAGAAGATGGTGACTCCTTCCTAATGGGAATTTAGCGAGTGAAAAGACACAGTGAACACAAAATTGTTTTGATAAATGGTTGTATGCATTTTTGACTCCCTAAGCCGGGCCAACTAGTTTTGTTTTCAATTTAGCTTAGATATAAAAGGCATGTTGGCAAAGACAAGAGGAGCTTGGCAAAGATAAAAATATATGGGGGAAAGTATTGTTTTACCTCCGATCTGCTGTTAACCTATTGGGTAAATATACTGGGCCAGACAAAACTAAGAGGATAATATGTTTTGGAAAAAATAGAACATATTGATTCCCTAGACCGCAAAATGCTCGAAACAATATTTTTCTCTGATCGGTGTGAAACTTTAAGAGATAGTAGATTGTAACTAAGGACTTTATGAAGGACAATAGTTTTGTAAAAAATTGGTTATATTCCTAATGCGAACAAAATCGACTTTGTTAAGCCTGATCTGCTTTACGATGTTAGACCATGAAGAAACCTCAATTATAATTTCAGGATCAATGGAGAAGGTCAACTGACGCAAACAAATTGGGATATCCGGTTGTACTGAGTTTTTAACGTCCTGTTTTTTTGTTTTTTTTTGTTTGTTTTTTTAACATTAAAGCAGAATTAGTTTTGAAAAAACAACCTTGACCTGTACTTATTTAGACAAACAAACCAAACTATAACAACAAACTGTAACAAAAAAATAATTAAATGATGGATTAAAGCATTTTTTACACCAATGGTCCCTGCAGGATAAGGGTCAGGATGCCCTCACCCCTACAGAAGACCAAATCTTACGCATATCTTCAATTCCAATGAATAATAATTCTCTTCTTGATAACCAAAGTTCTCTAGTGAAGCCATTGTCAAAAATTTATAGCACAAAAATACTGATGATCAAGAATTGTGACTGGATATTCAAAGTTTTTCCAAAAGTTAGATGAAAATCCGTCATTTATTCTAAAATAGAAAAACTTTAAAAAAATTACCAATGAAGTAATATTAGGCAAAAATAAAAAATATATCGATTAAAAACGAACAGAAACAGCGGCCTTCTCAGTAAAGGCCTCCCCCGAGTAACTCGTCGCCTCCCCAGGCAGCGGATATGGGAAAAAAGGGGACAAAGGGGAGACATAATCTCTTTGGGCCCATAATTAAAAGTGGGCCGCCATTACCAAGGAGTAATAAATATAGGTGGAGGAAGAAGAAGACCCCTTTGATGCAAAATGAGCAGGTCCAACCGGTGCATCGACACGTCCCGTCAGCTTTAAACATTCTCCCAGTATTTGATTAAATTGTATGGTACTGCAGAATACCGTTGTGGAAGGATCCTCTGCAGGGGGACAACTGGGGAAAGAAGGAAAAATACAGATATGGACAAAGGTCTCTGCAATTTGAAGGAGAGGAGTGGCTCGCCACCATCAACGAATCAGCCAAAAAACATAATTCTTTCAAACATAAAATGTGACCAGGAGATAGAAAGATCAAAGTGCTACCACGTCTGGGGTAACCGATGTCCTTTGTTAGAAAAAAAGGAAATTTATTTCCGTCCCAGGGGTAATCGACGACTATCTTAGGCCTAGTACAACTTTCACACAGGAATTCCGCTTAACATCGAGAAAATTTTTTTGCAATATTGGCACAATAAATACACAAATTTTAGCTAAACTTCGGTTTATCGATCTTCGGCAAAGAGCCATATCCCTCAAACCAGAGAAAAAACATCCTTAACACCACTATCCTATTATCAGGACCTCACGGCAATATTCATCGACAGGTTGTTGGCTTCATTTTCTCTTTGGCTATTAAAAAGCGACTGATCAAATTCAATTCTGTATCGGAAAAGGTTGCGACCATTCATCTGCAAGCTTCCATCAGAAATCTCTCCGTTGTTCAGCTATTCACTCCGGGCTTGACATGAAGTGGATTGTGATCAATTTTACTTCCAGTTACAGAGTGTCATGGACCAGATACCAAAAAACAATATACTAATTGTCATGGGTAACTTCAACATAATCTGATCTGATGATCTGATCTGATGCCGATCTGAAAAATATCATGGGTCCACATTGACACGGACGTCGTGATGCTAGTGGAGAACGGCTAATTGACTTCTGCAGAGAGAATTAGATTTTATGTCACCAACACCAGTTTCAAGCACAGACACTTGCGAAATGTTACATGGAGATTATCCGAAGGAGTAACTGAAAGGATGATTGAATGCATGCCATGGAATTCATCAGTAATGAACACTATTTTAGCACCTGGGGAAGACTTTGACTCAGACCATACGTTGCTGATGTCTAAATTCAATTTTATTTTAAAACGACTCCCAAGGATGACAAAAAGTCACATATTCCAAATTGAACTTTTCCGCGACCCCACAAAAGAAGTTTTTTACACCACTAGCCTGTGTAACTTCAGGAATTATAGGACATCCTGAGTATATTGAGTCCCCTCATGACTTCTAAAGAGAGCGACTGCCTAGCCACACGTCCCATATCTACGACACTAGAAATTGTAAATGACATCCTAGGCAGCAAGGCTAAAATGAAAACCCTAGATATACATAACACGATTGTGTGACCATAAGCGACTCTACAGCCACAAATCTGACCAAAGCAGCCGCAATACCTACAAGTATCTCAAACGAAAATTCTAACGGGAAACCACGAAGGCACTAAATCATATTTTTGGTAAAAAAAAACAACAAATTTTCGAGAAAAAGAAAACAAACAAATGACCGTAGATTGTCAGTTTAATTGACGTATACTGACATTTCTTCCTTAAGGTTTTGATATTTTTATTTATGAAAGTAAGAAAGGAGAAAACATGTCAAAAA
The DNA here is from genome assembly GCA_029168905.1 of Artemia sp. Kazakhstan ARC1039. Classification (NCBI taxonomy): domain Eukaryota; kingdom Metazoa; phylum Arthropoda; class Branchiopoda; order Anostraca; family Artemiidae; genus Artemia; species Artemia sp. Kazakhstan ARC1039. The sequence goes on along the minus strand of JAQQPU010013498.1, from coordinate 7,788 downwards.
TATTTTTTTTTCAGTAAAGCGTAAATTGTGTTCTGGTCTTGAGAAGGCACGGGGGTTATCAGCCCTACTCATATTAATTTTTGCTTGTTTTGAGTTTGATTCGGCTATTTATTGTAATTTCTGTTCGTTTTGAGTTTCATTTATTTATTGATTGTGAATTACGGTAGTTTTACACTTGGAAGATTATTTGAATTTATTTTTGCTCATTCTTGGCTTAATGGAGTACTTTACTTTTCTTTGAAAAACTTGTCTTGTGGAAAAGTTTTTTAAATTAATTTCTGTTCGTTTTTTATTGACATAGTCTTTTTCATATAAAAAATAATAGCGTATATCTTTTCATTTTTTTTTTTCTATAAGAATCCATAGTACGGGTTGCTATTTGCATGTTGGAGAAACTTTTTCAACCATTTTTAGTCCTGACACAAACAGTCTTTTTTAATCTAATTTTATAGCTTCTGAAGTTGACCTGAAAATTAAAACTTAATATCATTCCCAAAGGCTTAGATCTATGCTCTTCGACAACCTGGATACGCTTACACTCTTTTTATTTATTTAAATTTTAAGAGCAGAAGAAGTAAAAGTAGTATCCCCAAAAGCTTCAACTTAATACCCCCAGTCGTTCTCGATATATTACTGAGGTGTTTTATTGGCAACCATAATCACAGTGCCTGCTGATTTATTTTAAAGCAACATTTAGTTTTAAAGCTTCATCGGTCAATTGCATAATGGGGGGGGGGGGTTAGCCTACCTAATAACCCTAAAGAGATAGCTGCTGGACCGTTCTTCTATGCCGAACAAAATGACTGTCTGAAAATTTTGACTGGATGTGTTGGGAAAATGAATCGACTTGAGAGAAGTGCTGCTTGCCCTCCAATATCTTGTTACTCTTAAAAAGGGCACCAGACACTCGCACTGTAATTAGAGTGCAAAGGGGAGGACTTCCCCCAACATATATCTAGTAAAAAAAGAGTTTAAACAAATAAAAACAAAGTGAAAAAATTTTAAATGTATTTTGTTTTCATTAAAGTGCAAATTATGTTCTGGTCTTGAGAAGGCATAGGGGTTGTCAGCCCTACTCATGTTAATTTTGATCGTTTTAAGTTTGACTCGGTTATTTATTGTATAATTTAAATAAACAAAATACGTTTAGAATGTTTTAATTTCTTAAGTTTAACAAATAAAAAATCATTAAAACTTTAAGGAATATATATCATTATACGTATACTAAACTGACAATTCACGGTCATTTTTTTCAGTAAAGTGCAAATTATGTTGTGGTCTTGAGGAGGCAAGGGGGTTGTCAAAGACATAATTTCCAAACCTTTGAACTACGCTGAACAAAATGGCTATCTCAAAATTTTGATTGGATGTCTTTGGAGAAATGGTAGGCGTGGGAGGGGGGGGGGGGGTTTGTTGCCCTCCAATCACTTTTGACAGTTTAAAAGGGCACTAGCCCTTTCAATTTCCAACTGAATGAGCTATATTCGAAGTTTCTAAGACAACAAATGGCCATCGCAAAATTTCTATCAGATGCATTCCGGGAAAATACGAGGTGTTGGGGGGATTATCCACCCTCCGGTCAGTCTAAATCTTAAAAAAGGCACTAGAACTTCTGATCACCAATCCAATGAGCCCCCTCCGAAGTTTATACGGTCACCCTTTCTATATATACGTTATATACCCCCAGGGCATAACTTACGATCCATGCCCTGAGGTCTGCGAGGGGGGGGGGACGGTCATCCACAAATACATAATTTCTAGACCTTTCAATTACGTTGAACAATATGACTATCTCAAAATTTTTATTGGATGTGTTTGGGGAAATGGTGGGTGTGGGAGGGGGGTTAGTTGCCCTCTAATCACTTTCTACTATTAAAAAGGGCACTGGTCCTTTCAATTTCCAATTGAATGAACTGTTTTCAAAGTTTCTACGACAACAAATAGCCATCTCAAAATTACTGTCGGATACATTTCGGGAAAATCCAAGGTACGGGGTGGTATCCACCCTCTGATTACTAATCAATATGGCACCAGATAAAAAAAAGGCACCAGAACTTCTGATTACTAATCCAATGAGCCTCCTCCGAAGTTTATACGATCACCCTTTCCATAAATACCTTATATATCCCAAGGTCATGGCTTACTACCCTTGCCCTGAGGACTGTGGAGGAGGGGTATGTCATCCTCATAGATATAATTTCCGGAACTTTCAACAACGTTGAACAAAATGGCTATTTCAAAATTTTAATTAGATGTGTTTGGCGAAATGCTGGGCGTGGGAAGGGGTTAGTTGCCCTTCAATCACTTTCGACTATTGAAAAGGGCAGTGGCTCTTTCAATTTCCAAACAACAGCAAATGGCTATCTCAAAATTTCTATTAGATGTACTTCAGGAAAATACAAGGTGTGGGGGAGGGATATCCACCCTCCGATCACTCTAAATCTTGAAAAGGACACTAGAATTTCTGATTACAAATCCAATTAGCCCCCTCCGAATTTTATAAGATCATCATTTCAATATATACCTTATATACCCCCAGGGCATAAGTTACATCCCTTACCATGAGGGTTCTGGGGGGGGGGGTTGTCATCTTCAAAGACATAATTTCCGGACCTTTCAATTCCGTTGGAAAAAATAGCTGTCTCAAAGTTTAAATTGGATCTGTTTGGGGAAATAGTGGGCGTGGGAGGGGGGTTAGTTGCCCTCCAATCACATTCGACTATTAAAAAGAGCGCTAGCCCTTTCAATTTCCAATCGAATGAGCTATTTCCTAAGACAACAAATGGTCATCACAAAATTTCTCTCAGATACATTTTGGGAAAATACGCGATTTGGGGGGATATCTACCCTCCGATCACTCTGAATTACAAAAACGGCACTAAAACTTTTGATTAGCAATCCAATGAGCCCCCTCCGAAGTTTCTTGCGATCACCCTTTCTATATTAGATTATATTTGCCCCTGGGGAATAACTTACAGCTCTTGCCTTGAGGGCAGGGGGGGGGGCTGTCATCCACAAATACAGAATTTTCAGACCTTTCAGCTACGTTGAACAAAATGGATTTCTCAAAATTTTAATTGAAAGTGTTTGTGGAAATGGTGGGCGTAGTAGGGGGCTAGTTGCCCTCCGATCACTTCCGACTATTAAAAAGGACATTTGCCCCGTCAAATCCTTTGATACAAAGTGCTCTGATCTAAAAAATACAAAAAAATAAATTAATTATGCATTGTACCCACATCTTTCTTTACTTAGGCAGCGCTATTGCTGAATGGAGCTGACTATGATATGGAAAGTGATGTCACATCCATGATCTTTCTCTGGTAAACAAAATGCACCAAACTTTTGTAGATGAGAAGTCTAAACCTCTACGATAGAGTTTTCTGATTGTTGTGTTGTGTTGTTAGGGTCACAGATACCTAAAAGGGTGCATTCTGATGCCAGAACGTCCTAATTCTCAATGAGCCTTCGGGTAAATAAAGAATTAGTTCTAAGAAAGGGGAGGGGATTGGAGGTAGATAATCCCTCTTGATTTCTGGGAATATTTCTGGTCTATGTGGTTATTATGAAAGTAAAGAGTTGAATAAACTCCAAAATTAGCAGACTTTTCTCCATATAGTGGGGGGCGTCCTAAAACCCGCCACTGTCCTAAAACTGTTTTTGGTACCCGGTTTTGTGACTCCTTAGGACATCTAATCGACATTTTGAGGTACCTATTTTGCACTTCCTCTGTGGCTGCTCAATTTCGCGTATGGGAGAATTTTTCATGGGAATAATTATCCAGGGAGTAATTTTCTGCTGGGGGAATCTTCCAGGGAGCTATTTTCTACGGGGGAAATTTTACGGGCGGTGGATTTTCCGGAGGGAAAACGGCTGATCTGCTTTTCTTAAAAGATTCCGTGGAGAGGGGGGTTTCAGCAGGAGAATTTTCTGGGGGAGGAGGATTTAAAGAGGACTTTTACACGGGGAGGGTGGTATAAATTTCCTGAGGGTAATTTTCCTGAAGGAAATTGCGGCTCTCCCTTCTGATATATGTAATACTGATATATTGCTGTTAATTGTAATGGTAGTTAATGAAACATATTAGTTTTATTTTAAATACTTTCTTGTCTATTTATTTCACCTCTGTACATTTTTATAACACTATTGACAAGCCTTGTTTTCGATGAATGACCTATTTCCAGCCCCATCAGCACAAATAGTAATACAGACGTAAAACTTTATTTTACAAATTAAACATTTCTATAACAAGAGAGCTGTCACCCTTAGTACATATATGGAATACTTAGATTTTGATGTTTGTCAAAACCAATTAAAAAAACGTTTACCACAAAATAAGTTTTTCAAAGAAAAGTAAAGAAATCCATTAAACCAAAAATGAGCAAGAACAAAATCAAATAATCTACCAGGCGTAAAACTACCACAAATCAACATCGATAAATAAATGAAACCCAAACCGAACAGCAATTACTATAAATAACCGAGTCAAACTAAAAAACGAGCAGAAATTAACATGAACAGGGCTCAAAACCCCTATGCATTCCCAAAGCCAGAACGATGAATGTGCATTATCAGTTTAATATGCCTGTACTGATATTTATTAATTAAAATGTTAATAATATTTGATTTATTAAAGTTATAAAAGTGAAAATATTAAGAAAATTAAAGAAAAGTGCAAATTATGTTCTGGCCTTGGGAACACATAGAGGTTTTGAGCCCTACTCATGTGAATTTCTGCTCGTTTTCAATTTGACTTGGTTATTTACTGTAATTTCTGCTTGTTTTGGGGTTCATTTATTTATTGATGCTGATTTGTGGTAGTTTTACGCTTGGTAGATTATTTGATTTGTTTTTGCTCATTTTTGGTTTAATGGAGTTCTTTACTTTTCTTTGAAATACTTATTTTGTGGAAAAAGTTTTTTTAATTAATTTCTGTTCGTTCTGTATTGGCATAGTTTTGTCACGGAAAAAGAAAATAATTGTTTAAATCTTTTTGGTTTTTCTTTAAGAATCTACATTTCTGCCTGCTATTGCACCCTTTTAAAAATCTGGACACAAATAGTAGTGTTTAATTTAGTTTTATACCTCCTTTAGTTGACCAAAAAAATTAAACCTGATACCATTCCCAAATAATCTATCTATGCTCTTTGAAAGCTTGGATACTCTTACCCTCTTTTGATTTAGTTAAATTTTAAGAGCAGAAGTAGTAATAGAAGGAGCCCCGAAATATTGATCATACTACCTTGAGTCGTTCTTGGGATACCGCTGAGATGCCTTTTTGGCAATCAGCATACAAACAATTTTTTTTTATTTAATCTTAAGGTAAAATTTAGTTTTTAAACATAATGGGCAAATTGCATAACTGTGGGGGGCTGATCTAAGTAGAGAGCTATCTTATACTCCCACCCCTCACCCCTGCTGCCACCTACAACTTTTTTTTACATAGTTTATGGATGGTTATGTGTGTTGGTCGATTAATTTGATGTTTTTATGGACTTTGTCAGTGAGAATGAAAAAACAGGAATTTTGTCACATTTATGGATGGTTTTATGGACTTTGTCAGTGAGAATGAAAAAACAGGAATTTTGTCACATTTATGGATGGTTTTATGGACTTTGTTAGTGAGAATGAAAAAACAGGAAGTTTGTCACATTTATGTCTGTTTTCATGGATGGTTATGCGTGTTGATTATTTGATGGTTTTATGGATTTTGTCAGTGAGAATGGAAAAACAGGAACTTTGTCACTTCCTTCTTGTTGTTGTTCAAGCCAGATGTTATGAGCTTCCGGGAGATCGCGTGGTTAATGGGGTCAATGTTATTGTTGTTGTTTTGGGCACGCGATAGAGTCATTAGAGAGAACACTCGGTTAATGGGATCAATGTTATTGTTGTTGTTTTGGGCAAAGTTAATGACACTTTCTTCCTGTTGTTGTTCAAGCCAGATGTTTTGATCCAGGAATGGTTATGTGTGTTGATTATTTGATGGTTTTATGGATTTTGTCAGTGAGAATAGAAAAACAGGAAATTTGTCACTTTCATGGACTATAGAGTCATTAGGGAGAACACGTGGTTAATGGGGTCAATGTTATTGTTGTTGTTTTGGACACGCGATAGAGTCATTAGAGAGAACACGTGGTTAATGGGGGCAATGTTGTTGTTGTTGTTTTGGGCACGCGATAGAGTCATAAGGGAGAACACGTGGTTAATGGGGTCAATGTTATTGTTATTGTTGTTCAAGCCAAATGTTATGAGTTTCCAGGAAACAATTAGATCCCCGTTCTCAACCAATCAGAGAGCTTGCTTACACATTAGCGGCGGAGGGAGTATAAGGAAAGGATTTTTGCTATAGTTTTATCAATCGGTGAATAGAATTCACTAAGTTTTTAGTGAGCAGCGTAATAACATGAGTGAACAAGTTGAGTTAGAAATATCCTTTTATTGCAACTGTTCTATTTGTAAGGGGCATTTTCATGATTTTGAGCATTCACAAGAACCTACTGAATGTTTAGACTGCATAGAGGCAGAGACAGATGAGAAGAATCTGGAGGAAACGAGAAGAAAAATTATGCGTGACATGGAGAGAAATTTATATCGATTGCAAGTAAGCTCAGATAAAAGAAGGATTGATATGTTAGAAAAGGAGGACCAAAAGAAGAGACTAGTAAAAGAGGGCTTTCTCTATAGTGTAAAAGACAGCAGTGAAAACCCACAGAAAAATGTATATAGTGCAAGATATAACTCGGGTTATTATGATGATTATGCTCTAAGAGAAGAGAAAAAGTGGCCCTTTAAGAGACAACATAAGAGGTCATTCTACGAAAAGGATTTTAAACAACGGAAACCAATGTGGAAGAGTTCCCATATATGATTTACCGTTAAATCTAATTATTAATATGTATAATGTGTTTTATATTGTAATCATACAATAAATTTGATTGTGCTATCTTTATTTTCTCATACTAGATATGTATAGAATAAGGATACCAGCAGAGACTACGATACATGAATAGTTCAGTTTGATTAAATCACCCCATAGAGTATTATCAGTCCACAACCAAGTTTTCTATCAAAGATAAAAATAAATCATTTTTCTAATCTTTATTCATTTGACAAATCAATATTTATTATAGTTTTTATGTACACAATCTCGGGTTCTATTATTTGAACCTCATCTTCTTCTTCATTTACTACTATATCTAGGAGAGGAGGCATGTCCTCAAATAAATCCTCACGTATTCGTATGTTATTCGTCGAAGAGGGCAAACCATCAAGCAACCGCTCATCATCTTCTATACAGAGTCGGCCCGAAGGTCCCCTCCGCACCAAATCCTCCGACGTATACGATAATCCGTCCTCTGTATAATGAACTTCCATTACATCATCAGCAGTACTTTCAATCTCGGGTTTACACAAAAGAAGCTCCTCACTTTCCGTGAGCTCCCACTCGCTCCATACATCCTAAAAGACTGATAACGATATGATTAAAAAACTCGAGTTTCCTGCAGAAAACCTATATTAGTTCAGATTTTACGGGAATAGTTTATTTTCGAACCAATGGACCCCCAAAAGAGTCCTCCCTCCATTTTTTTTAATACTTTTTATGGCTTTATTATACCTCATCTGAACAAGTTCCTTTCATAATGTCATTCCTAAACCCATTTTCCAACCCCAAAGAGTCCCCTCCCCATTTCGTAAATACTTTCTTGAATTTTTTAATATGTTTTTTTTTATTTTTTTACATATCTTAAAATGACATGAACACAAAAAAACTCACACACACACACACACACA
>JAQQPU010013497.1:0-24194 GCA_029168905.1 Artemia sp. Kazakhstan ARC1039 | reverse complement strand
CAAAAGTACACGACTTATCAATACAAGATAAAACAGAACAAAGATCAACATGGTCAAAAATACACTTATAAGACACACATATATCCAAGAGCTGTCCTTAGAAAACCTATATATTTTATATAAATAATATATCTATATATTTTATATAAACAAAATAAAACATACAATAAAATGTTTCTTTAAAACTGAATTGAAAAAATTAAAACAGTCACAGAATCACTACTTCAACGAAGCGTAACCAGGACTGAAGATGAAACTATACGAAACTAGGTGAATTCAGGCACAAATTAATAACATGTTTTTAATGCTATTCTTACCTTTTTCGCAGCTAACCTAAAAGGTGTTTTGTAACAGGTTCATGGTAATGGCTATTGTTTTTTTTATATGATTTTTAAAGTCATTTTTAATTAAATTTGTGTATAAAGCATTGAGTGAAAACTCCCCCAAGTCCTTACTTAAAGAAATATTATTGTTTAGCTGAATTTTAATTTCAGTTGCCTCACGTACAACTTATTCTATTCCCAAGTAGTAGCTAATGAGGGAGGTGTTTTCAAAAAGTATTTCAAAAATACTTAAAAAAAATACTTTTTTTTCAAAAGTCGGGGTTTTTCAAAAATATGGCCACTTAGAGCAGAATCTAAAGAATTATTTGCGTCTGAATTCTAATGCAGAAGAAATGAGTAACCCTTTGTTAGCAATAAATGCCTTTTTTCTTCTTCATATGTTGCTTTATTGTTAATTGTCTTAATTTATATTTGGATGTGTATGTATGTCTTGATTTATAGTTCCCAATTTAGATATATGATTTTAATTTTGTTTTATTAGCGCAATGGGTGAAAAGAGGTGATTCTTGAGGCCATATCTCTACGCGTTACCGTATCTTGAGGCTTCATAGATCATAACTTATCGAAGCTGTTCACACTACGACTCAGAGTCACGTGTGGATTTGGAGTTTGTTCTCCTAAAGCCCCGCTCACACGTATGGATTCAGAGTTTTTTCTCCTAAAGCCCCGCTTACACGTGTGGATTCAGAGTTTATTCTCCTAAAGCCCCACTTACACATGCGGATTCAGAGTTTGTTCTAAAGCCCCGCTCACACATGTGGATTCGGAGTTTGTTCTCCTACAGCCTCCCTCACACGTGTGGATTCAGAGTTTGTTATTCTAAAGCCCCCCTCACACGTGTGGATTCAGAGTTTGCTCTCCTAAAGCCCCGCTCACACGTGTGGATTCGGGGTTTGTTCTCCTACAGCCCCCCTCACACGTGTGGATTCAGAGCATGTTATCCTAAAGCCTCGCTCACACGTTTGGATTCAGAGTTTTTATACTAAAGCTCCGCTCACACGTGTGGATTCAAAGTTTCTTTTCCTAAAGCCCCACTCACGCGTATGGATTCAGAGTTGTTCTCCTAAAGCCTCGCTCACACGTGTGGATTCGGAGTTTGTTCTCCTACAGCCCCCTCACACGTTTGGATTCAGAGTTTGTTATCCTAAAGCCCCACTCACACGTGTGGATTCAGAGTTCGTTATCCTAAAGATCCGCTCACACGTGTGGATTCAGAGTTTGCTCTCCTAAAGCCCCGCTTACACGTGTGGATTTAGAGTTTGTACTCCTAAAGCCCCACTCACACGTGTACTTAGCTATACATCCATATTTAACCATCGCCAATTTGGACGAATCAGGACTGCCTATAAAAGAAGAAGTACATTATGATTGATGGATAATAGCTATGCCTAGACATTGATGTCTAGCCAAGCATGAATATAAAGTGTATTTAAACTTCCGGAAACAATTTAATTTAGCCACATTGAAAAAACGTTCTTCCAGCCTGTTATATTGGTTTCCTAGCTTGGAAAACATTGCTATTAAGTTTTTAAAAGTAGAAAGTTTGTCTTATTGTCTATTGTGTCGACCTGCTTTTAAATTCATGTGAACTATTTCTCTGTAAAAAAAAAAAAAACATATGAAGGCTGTTTAAAGCCATCAAAGAGTATCACAACTCATACCAGCCGTTATGGTATATTCTATTAAATTTTTAGATGTCTAACCATCATTTTGTCAAGGCTGAGACACAATTTATTTGCATGTCTACGTTTGCTATCATAGCAGACAATGTTATGAGTTGGGTTCAGCACAAGGTCGTATCCAGGGGGGGGGGGACCCCGTTTTAAACCCCCCCCAAATTTTTTACCGGGTCGAAAATTAGTAAAATTTTAAAAAAAAAAAATTAACTCGAAAAAAAAGCGAAAATTAAATACCCCCCCCCCCCCCGAACAAAAATCCTGGATCCGCTCTTGGTTCAGCACTTTAAGTTACTGGTTCCAGAGACCTAAGTTATATGTGAGGGCAGCCGCTTCAAGAATGCTAGATGTTTTTCAGAAATTACCTACGGATTGCTCTGGGTACGCGACTGACTAGCCATATCTCAAAGAGTAAAAAAACTTTTTTGCATGCTGATCAATGATCTGCGTAGCGCTCATTGATTTTCTGCATTCGGTCGGGAGTGCAATGCGTGCTTGGGGGCAAATCATCCGGCGCTTCCTTTTCCTCCAGACTTATCCAGGTACCCACTTAGAGCTGGGTCGACTCTGGCTGAGCTTACAGAGACACCATTGACTTCAAGCAGTAAGCTATACGGGAAATGTGGTGCGATCCCGCTTTCTAGGGCTATAATGAGAGAAAGGTTGAGATGGCTAGGACACGTTCTGCGGATGAAGGTTGACAAGCTGCTAAAGATCGTCCTTTGCGTCCAACCATCTAGGGTCAAACGAAAAAAAGGTCATCCTCGAACGGGATGGGAGGGTGTCTTGAGAAAATATTTAAGGGAAATGGGGAGTTCTTGGGAGGGTGTAAAGAGGGAGGCTTTGAATAGATTGAAATGGAAAAGGAGCGTGTGTAGCTGTGTTGGTCTTTATTAGGTGGCTTGGTGCTGCAGTGAATTCTTAGTAGTAGTAGTAGTAATAAAATAAATATAACCAATTTTTCTTTTTTTTTTCTTTTAGATAGCTTTTGCTCACTTACTGCCTAACTTTGTGGAATGCTGGTGGGATGCGATAATTTTGGACGTGTTACTCTGTAATGGACTTGGTATTTATGTTGGAATGCAAATTTGCAAGTTTTTGGAAATGCGCGAGTACAAGTGGGAATCAATTAGGTAATTGTTTTAGTTAATTATAATTTTAATTAAAGCTAATTTTAATTACTTTTAAGTGGCCCCATACCTGTGATTTCCGACGTGGGAAGCTGGCCCCTTCGGTATGGTAATATTTTGGTGGGTAATGGGCAGGACGTGCACCTTTCGGCTAACTTTACTTAGAGCCTTAATAAAAAAAAAAATCAAAAATATTTTTCATGTGAATGATGTCACATCCAAATGAATTAAAAAAGTAAAAAAGATGCATGATAGTATTTCAGAGGACGACCCCAAAAATGATACCAAGTTAATAGCCTTTAAAGCTTCCTTCATGTGAATTTTGGTGAATGCACGGAATTTCTAATTTTGACTTCAAAGATCACGGAAATTTTGAAAAAAAAATTTAAATTTCTCGAGGGGGCATCAGGATTATAGAAATGCCTTGGTACTGCATGGCCCAAAATCAGTGGAGAACTACTGCCGAAGGGCATTGTCAAGTGGAGATTGGTTCTTTTGAGTCGTCCAATTTCTCCAACATCAACAATAATGTTAGCATCTCTAGAATAAAGTTCTATTGCTAACAGTAAATATTTACAATAAAACTCATTTTACTTTAAAGAAAGGACACTTTTACAAGTTTTATGCTTAAAACTTCTCTCATGTCTATGCAATAATAATGACAGCTCTGCCATCAGTGAATTTGCAATCAGACTCCTGAGTAAGTTCTTAGGTGATTTTCCCAAGGCGCGTCCCCAGGACACAGATTAGGGAATATTTTCCAAGTGTGGAGGATACTCTAGAATTTTGAATAAAAGAGTGAGGATCACGAAGGGTCCTGTCTCTGTGGGTCTTAAATAGCCGAGGTATCCACCTCTGGAGGATAAGTATATCTAAAGGAGAGCCCTGGTGATAGTGATCATGTTGGACCCATCGGCGCGTGGATCCATCCCGAGGACATTTAACTCACTTTCAGTAATAGGATAATTTATTTGGCGATGCCATGACGCCAAGTGGGATGGTCCTCCATGTGAGGAAAACTGCGAATTGCAGAAGATACACACCAGGGTTTCAACAGTCCCGGCTAGGCGAAGAGGACTGGATTGCCCTTGCTTCAATATTTAGCCGAGAAAATGTTTGTCTTTATTATGAATCATGGTTGGGAAATCAATGAGATAACGAACCGACGGAGAAGCTACTGCACTAGGCAACTGATGCATCGACAACCCATTGAGCGGGATTCCGTCATAAATGACAGAATCCTACTCCGTCATAAATGGTGGCAATGAAGTAAGGATTTGTCGGGCGACTGCCATGTTCGCCAATAGCATAAACTCTTCAACAAGTCTGAAAGGTTAGAGATAGTTCTTAAATAAGATATAATGAAATATAATATAATTGTGAAATGAAATATAATTGGTGAAATGAAATATAATTCAAATTGCCTAAAAACTAGAAAATGGCTCAAATAAGGGAGATTTTTCGAAAAGTCTTTTTCTTTATTTAGACTGGACGAAGGAAATTATTACGATAAAAACAGATCCGTCATAAATGAAATATTTATCTATAAACAAATCATGAAACATTACATGGAATTGGGCAAAGAACTCTACCAAGAAATTACTCAGGACTCACGAGTCTAATTACACATTCACTGACTCCATAGCTGTTATTATTAATGCATATGACCTGAGAGAAGTTTCAGCCATAAGTTAGTAGAAGCGTCCTTTCTTCTGCAATTTTTTCAGAACTTCGGATATTCGTATTCATCACTTGATTTCTTACTATTTTCCACCTGATAAGAATTTTCTATTTAAGAACCCATTTCCTCACTGACAAACTTGAAAATGATGGCCCTCAAGCTTTGGGACCGTGAAAATAAGTAATCCCCCATCAACTGTGTAATAAGTAGATCTATTTCTATATATTTGTATGTCGTGTATTCATATTCATGTATTCATCAAACAGGTCCTTGAGTGTTACTTGGCATTTGACAAAGAAATTTACCAACTTTTATCTGGTGAGATGGTCTCTGGCACGTCCTCTCTCACTGTAGAAGTTCCTCTGATATTATTGAAGTTTCCTTAGAAAGAATAAAACATGTGAAGTTACAGAAATTTAAAGGGAATTGTAAGACCTGAAAACACTTTACAATAATTTTTCGAATATACAAGTTCACGTGTTCTATTTTTGTATTTCATTTGTTTTTGGATCTTACGCTTAAAATGAAACAAATTAAAATAAAAAACGAAACTAGATCTCGTCTAGAACTGGTTGAGACATTTCTGCAGTTTATAAACGTGTCTAAAGTTAATTCCTTTCATTGTCAAGATTGAATTAAATCCATTTGGATATATTTTAGTTTATTGTTCTCAGTTATTTTATAAAGTGATCTCAATTCACGTCATGAGTCGGCCCTACAACTGCTTACTGGTTTTGCAAAATTATGACAAAAATGATAGTGACGAAAAGAACCGATTTTAGTGACTTAATTCAGGAGCTCGAAAAGTGTCGAAAGTCACTTTACTGGATTAATACAGTAGTCCCCCTCCCGCCGAAATGTGTGTCCGGCTCGTACCAAACGTACCAAAACGTGCCAACGTACCAAGAAACGTACCAAAAATACATATAAACAAATTTTTAATGCGTTTTTAACGTTTTTTCGGGGGGCGGGCGAGGGGCCCCCCCCCAAAAAAAAAAAAAAACTCCTTATAAAAATCCTGGATATTTCCCCTTATATAATTTTAGCTTTGTTGCTGCTGATTTTTCAGCCATGTTTCTTTATTTTTTAATTTCATTACTGAAAGTGTACAGATCGTTCGCAACGGTTTTATATTTCTTGTCGGATATTTATTTTACGTTTATTTTTGATTTTCAGGTTTGTTATTTATTTTCTTTTAGTTCATAAGATAAGAGGTTATATATTAAGTCTAATAATAAACTGAAAACTACTGAAATGACAAATATATATATTATAAGAAATAAATATAATGAATAAGTAAATTTTGAAAAAAATTTATTCAGGTTTTATTTTATGCTAGGTTTTTATTTAGTTTTATTTTTAGGAGCATTCAGACTGCAAAGGGAAAAATCAAGCGAGCTGTGCTACAATTCACACCTGAAAGTTGGACATACGTACGGTGGCTAGACCCGAAATGTACATATATGCGATTCTTGGCTATTTGCCAATTGACATTCTTTTTTCAGATATCAGAATTGAATACATTCTTCCTCAAGCATATATTTGAACTACCCCCCGGACATCCACTAAACGTAATTCGACTTGGGTTAATTGGTTTGTTTGTAGCGCCATCTATGCGTCAGTATTATTCCTTTGTAACTGATACTTTCTGCAAACGTTATGGAACACAGTGTTGGATTTACAGTGCCATAATGTGTGTTGAAACAATTATTTGTTTGAAGTTTGGTTGGAAAATTTTCACACAGACCCAGATTAGATGGATTGTGTTTTGGTTGCTTGTGCAGATGGCGCTGTCTACTTTGTGTGTTTACGGATGTGTTAGGTGGCACAGCAAAAAGCATAAAAATGTGAAAATTACTTCAAATGGCAACCCTGTCTTTGCAAATGGAAATATGCTCAATAACAAGTCGCCTAGTAAGTTTTTTCTTCTATTAAGTGTTCGGGAGGGGTTTTTCCCTATTTTTCCTAAAAGGGACGAATCCTATGGGACAATTGTAAAGGAAGAAAGAAAATAATTCGAAAGTTTTTAATGAAAGGCAAGTTTTTAGCAACAGGAAGTTGAAAAGGTAAAGGGAAATTTGCTACAAGAATTTGAAATCTATGGTTTTGAATAGACGGCATTTTATATTGATCCGCCTTCATGATCTGGCAATAAAACACTTTCGGCCGATCCTGGATTTGTGTATATTCCGGGCGATACTGATTGCAAAAAATTCCTAATGAATTTTCAGTTATTGCGAGGGTATGAGTTATTTCAGAGGAGACGCGAATTATTTTCACATAAAAGAATGAAAATTATATAGGAAAATATGGGCTTCAGCTGAGTTCGATTGTCAAATTGATACATCACTGCTTTCACACACAGTTCATTTAGTGTTAATTATGCGGCATATTATAATTTGGTGTGTAAGTAATACATAGCAATTGGACACAATTGATGCTAGGTAACTAAGGAAAGGAGACAAAATTCTTTAACTATGCCTAATTTCGTGGCTGAAATATTCAGTCATAGGCTGGTCACTGTATTTAAATTAGTTACTGATAAGAAAAAAAAAGTGAAATCTGAGAAGTAGAAATTGATTACTAACGCTTGGCAACATCTGTTCGAAAATTATGTTAGTTTCTTTGTGTCATCTCTAATTTTTTTTTTTTTTTTTTTATTTTTTTTTTATTTTTTTTTTTTTTTTTTTTTTTTTATAGTAAAGGTGTCAAGACGAAGCACTAAGAAATCCATCACTAAATAGAGAAAAACTATAAACTTGACCAATAGTAAAAACACAAGGATATAATAAGATTTCATTTTATCTCTTAGTTATGATGGTTTAAATTAAACTTGATTCGGTAAGGCAGAAAATGAGGTGCGTCTTCTGTGTTATGCATAGGTGTGGTTCAGCTTTCGCTTTAATGTTTCATCTCTAATTGGGGCGTGTTTCTTTTTTCATCTCTTTTTAGTAAAGGATGTCAAGACGAAACACTACATTAAATAGAGAAAATTAAATAAAGAAATTCATATAATAGAAAAAAGGCTTTATCATATAATTTTACATAAGTTTTCTTTTCTGTTTATTAACGTAATATTCAGATTTAACTTGATTCTGTAAGTCTGAAAAAGAGATGGGATTCTCTGTGTTATGTCAGGTATCGTGCAGTTTAGGCCTTTATATGGCATCTCTAATTGGGGCGTATTTCTTTTTTCAATTTTTTTTTGTAAATGGTGTAAAGAAAAAACATTAAGAAACAACACCTTATAAAAAAAAATTAAATACATAAATTTGAGGAATATAAAAAATGTAAAGACAATAATAAGAGTCCTTTCTATTTATTAGTTATGATTGTTTAAGTTTAAATTGATATAGTAAGGCAAAAATGAGCTGGGTTTTCGAGTGTTATGCCAGGTATGGTACAACTTTGGTTTTTATGTATCATCTTTAATCGGTTTTTTTTTCATCGTTTTTGTAAAGGGTGGAACACAAATAGAGAAAACTAAATAAGTAAATTTGAATAATAGAAAAAACACAAAGACATAATTCTAGATAATCATTCCATTTTTTGTATTTGTTGCAATTGCTCAAATTTAGCTTGATTTGGTAAGTCCGAAAATGAGGTGCCTTTTTCAGTGTAAGGCGTGTCTTAGTAAGGCGTGACTTGGGCGGTTTTTTTTAACATCTATAAAAAGGAAAGTCGAATTTGTTTTATACAACTATAAAAATCAAAATGTTTGCCTTAACTTGATGCAGTAAAACTTACATCGTTCTTAGACTAGAATTTTCAGTTTACTTTGCTTTTCTTAGCTTCGTAAGTTTGCGGATGTGTTTGGTTGCCGATGTTTTGTTACTTTAGTAACTAATGAGGTGCGTATCTCAGTGCATGTAATTTGATGGCTCATTCATACACACAAATATGAAAAGAAGCCAAAAATTGCAAGTCTGCTTTAACTAGATGTGACGTTGTCAAACTGGCATTAGTTTTGGACTCAGAAATTTAGTCTATGGCAAAATTATTGCTGTTGAAATATAAAGGCTGTATTAGGCGTGTAAGGCTATATAAGGTGTAACCTGTCCTCAAAGAAACAAGGCTAAAAACAATGTTATCTAGTGTTTGTAGAAATTTAGTTATAGGAGAAATTTGTAGTAGAAGTTTGTAGTTTTAGTAGAAATTTAAGTGTTGTGCCAAATAAAAGAAAGATTAAAAGAACTCTACTGAGCATGCGTAGAGAATTCTAGGAAGCGTGTTCATGACGCCCTCGACAAAGTTGATATTCTCGTTACAATCTTTATAGACATTAAAAAGGCATTCGATACCACCTCTCATAAAATATTGCAAACTAAACTTGATAACTGTGGTATAAGAGTTAACGATTTGGTAATGTCATACCTAAAAAACCGAAGTCAGTATGTGCACGGTGGCGATACTTCTTATTCATCAATATCTCAGTCAGTTGGAGTTGCACAAGGCTCTATTTTGGGTCCACTGCTTATTCTTATTTGTGTAAATGGTATCAGCAACAACGTCAAGGATATTGGCCTTCACATATTAGTCACCGATGACACGCCATGCATTATCAGGAGCCACGAATCTAGGTCTTTGATTCCCTGATTGGAATCAGCACTGAAGAGACTTATCTTATGGTTTTGCAGAAATAAATTGTCTATTAATTGTGCTAAGACAAAATCCATTGTCTACTCTCGTGCTGGGAGAACAGTACCGGGAAATTATGGCGATTGACATTCGAGGTCTGTCCGTAGAAATTGAAAGAGTTGATAATATTAAATATCTTTAGATAATAATGCATTCAAATTTATCATTTAGAATCCATACAATTTGTCTTCGAGTGAAACTGTCAAGAAATATTGGAATGATGAATCATGTGAAATTTATTCTGCCGTTTTTAGCCCTGAAATCTCTTTACCATTCTCTTGTATTTTCGTATATAAATTACTGTCCTATTATTTTTTCTAATACTTTTAAAATTCATATTCTTCCCCTTCAGAGGCAACAAAATAAAGCTCTGGGTATATTGAAAAATTGCCTACCTACTTGCCTAGCCGGTATGCTTACCCTGGTAAATCTTCAGTGAAAAGTATGTATCAAATTTTGAATATCCTTCCACTGGATCCTTTTTCCCTTCTTTCCATTCTGTTCTTTATATGATAAAACATGTCAACGTCTTTACCCGTGGCAGTTCTGTAATTCGTCTGACTTTAATAAAATCTTAAAGGTCCTGTTTTTTACCACGGCATACCATTATATATAATTGAAACAAATTTCGTAGTTTTACAGATTAAAATAAATCTCTGGTTAATAATAAAATTAGATTAAAGAATAATTTAATTAGTAACTATTAATGTAATCTAAATTCTTGGGTGGCGGCTCCTCATTTTATTTTATTTATTTTTTATTTGGTTATTTTGAATTTATTGGGAGTTTTGAATTTGTTACCATACGAACAGTTGAAGAGCCATCTTTTCTATTCTGGTATTCGGAGATAGTATTATTTATTTATTGTTGAGTCTATAACCCACACACGAGTTCCTTACAGTGGATGATTAATTAGATAGTTCTGTGAAAATTCTTTTTAATGATGAATAAAAAACTTGAACTACGTCAAAACCAGCTAAATCCCAAAATATTGTTGCACGGTAATTAGACTAGACAAAAACGTAATTTCGGTTTGAATCAAGGTATCAATATAATTCAATTCTTCAGTTTTTGAATCAATGCATCACCTGTTATAGAAACATAAGCTTAAAAATAAAGGTTATGGGCTAAAACTGATTTTCTGAGACAGTTCCTTAGCCAAAACAAAAATATGTTCCATTATCACTTGTTTGAGATTTCGCCTGAAAAATTCGCGTTCGGTTCTGAATTTTCTGAGCAAGCGAAATATCGTCGAAAGTTCAGAGTATCAGAAAAGGTCCATTCACAATGCGATTTTATTAACACCAAAATTGAGCTAACGCTAATTTGAGCCAGTCAGATTTTTTATAGTTTTCTAGTTGGCTGAAAAATCCTAATTGACTCAAATTAACGCTAGCTAAATCTCATGATGAATAAGGAAGCTGCTAAGTCTTGTATAGGCTGGGAAGGTATAAATAATAGAATACTAATTGCTCATTTTATGACAAGAAAGTTCAGAGTATCAGTTATAGTAGTATACGCCCCTGTAGAACCGACTGATGGAGATACTAGTGACTCAGATGAATTTTACTTACAGTTACAGGAGCAAATAGACAAGGTCCCAGGTAGAAATATGATGTTATTACTGGGAGATTTTAACGCCCAGGTTGGTAGAAATAAGGATAGATGGTATCCCAGCTTAGGTAAATTTGGTGTAGGAAAAGAAAACAGTAATGGATACAGACTTTTGCAATTTTGTAGGTATAACAATGTAGTTATAACCAATACGGTGTTTGGTCATAAAATGGCTCATAAGCTAACATGGTATTCACGTGACGGTAAGACAGCAAACCTTATTGATTATGTTATAGTAAACCGAAGACTGGCAGGATCAATACAAGATACTAGGGTATATAGGAGTGCTGTTATTGATGTTAAAAGTAAAGATCACCATCTAGTAGTGTCAAGAGTTAATTTAAAGCTGAAATATCGGAAGGGTAATTTCCTCCCGGGAAGTTATGATGTTAGTAGACTCCAGGATGAGAATTTGAGGGAAACTTTCCAGGAACAGTTGAATACTAAACTTGAGAGTTTAAAATTTGATAATGTGGAAGATGGTTGGAATAATTTTAGAAAAATAATTTGTGAAGTTGCTGAAGGTGTATTAGGGAAGAAAGCTAGAACTGCAGCTAAGAATATTAGTGAAAAAGCTTTATGTTTAATAGAAAGGAGAAAGGACTTGTACAAGAATTATCTGAGTGATAGATCGCATGAAAACAAAAGAAATGTAAAGAAAGTGGAGAAAGCATTGAAATATGAACTAAGGAGGTGTGAAGTGGAGGCCATGGATAAAATTGCCGAGGATTTAGAAGATGCAGCTAGACGGTATAATAGTAAAATATTGTACTGGCACGTTAACAAATTGAGAGGTAGTAGTCAATCCGGACTTGTCCCAGTTAAAGATAGGAATGGGGTGGCAATTAGCGATAAGGAAAAAGCTAAAGCGACATGGGCCGAACATTTTGAGAACTTGCTTAACCGAGATAGAGTTGCAGGAAAAAATATAGAGGAAAATGAAAAAGTTTGTGATACCTTGGATGTGAAGGAAGATTTGTTTTGTGAGGAGGAATTAGCAACAGTACTAAAAGGATTAAAGAATAATAAGGCTCCAGGTGCTGATAGGGTAATAAATGAGTTTCTTAAATATGGTGGCTCTGAGGTTAGAAATAAGTTATTGAAGATTATGAATATGATTTTTGAAAAAGGGGAAGTACCTAACGATTTTAGGAAAACCTTAATTAAGCCACTTTATAAGAAAGGTGATAAAAGTGAGTGTTGTAATTATCGAGGCATTAGTCTGGTCTCTGTAGGTAACAAATTGCTTAGTAATATGATACTTTTTAGACTGAGAGATGCCGTAGACAAAGTTTTAAGAGAAGAGCAGTGCGGTTTTAGAAAAGGTAGAGGATGTGTTGACCAAATTTTCACTCTTAGGTTAATAATTGAGAAGTGCCTAAGTTTTCAAACACCTTTGGTCCTCAGTTTTATAGATTATGAGCAAGCGTTCAATTCTGTTGATAGAGGAGCTTTAGTAAAGGTTTTATCCTTGTATGGTATACCAGACAAATACATTAAAGTGATTAGTCCTATGTACGAGAATAACACTGCTGCGGTTAAGGTAGGAAATGAGGTTAGCAGCTGGTTTTGTATTAAATCAGGAGTTAAGCAGGGCTGTGTTCTATCCCCCTTTATATGGATTATTTTGATGGACTTTGTTTTAAGGAGCACAGGAAAGGCAATGGGAGACCACGGAATCAAATGGGGAGGAAAAAGTCTCCTGGACTTGGATTATGCTGATGATTTAAGCATCCTAGATGAAAGTGTGAGCAAAATGAATGAAGTTTTAGAGGTTTTGCGAGTTCAGGGTGCTAGTATTGGTTTGAAAATTAATGTTAGGAAGACTAAGTCACTAAGGCTAGGAATAAGTGAAGATGAAAAGGTGACGTTGGGTAATGAAAAGATTGATCAGGTGGGCAGCTTCACTTACCTTGGTAGTATTATTAGTAAAGATGGTGGGAGCAGTGAAGATGTTAAAAATAGAATAGCCAAGGCTCAGGGTGTTTTTTCACAGTTAAAAAAAGTCTGGAAGAGTAGGAAGATAAGTCTGCAAACCAAGATTAGAATCTTAGAAGCTACAGTGATGACAGTGGTCAAATATGGCTCTGAAGCATGGACGCTCTGAAAAGCGGATGAAGATTTGCTAGATGTTTTCCAGAGAAATTGCTTAAGGATTGTTCTGGGTACCCGGCTGACTGACCGTATTTCAAACAATAGGCTGTACGAAAAATGTGGTTCAATACCGCTTTCTAGGTCTATAATGAAAGAAAGGTTGAGGTGGTTAGGGCATGTTGTACGGATGAAGGATGACAGATTGCCGAAGATTGTTCTTTTCGGCCAACCATCTAGGGCTAAACGGAAAGCAGGTCGTCCCCGTCTGGGGTGGGAAGACGTCATAAAGAAAGATTTAAAGGAAATGGGAACTTCGTGGGCGGGTGTAAAAAGGGAGGCTTTGAATAGATTGGGGTGGAGGAGGAGCGTGCGTAGCTGTGTTGGCCTCAGGCGGCTTGGTGCTGCGATGAGTTGTTAATAGTAGTAGTAGTAATGGACCTATAATAAACTCTTGGGGTGAACTCCGAAGCAACCGAACATTTCATATTCCTCATTTCTAAATAAATTCCTTTCCTAATGCATTTCAAATATTAATTTCTAAAATATATTCTTGTTTATTACGTAGTTATAGCCTGTCTATATTTATATTTCCTATATAATATATTCATTTATATTATTTATTTTTATATATTAAAAAAGCCATGCCTATTTCCATACCTTTCTATTTCCAAACCAATTTCCATAGGTTTCCATGCCTGTTTATATTATATTTTATATTTATATTTCCTAGAGATTTGTATTCTATTTCAGCCAAATGCCGCTAAAGTTAACTTTATTTCTAAGCTTGTGCAATACGTTTTATTTGAAAGTTTGTACTCTTTTTCTTTACTTAGCTGATTGACCTTTATTTCTTTAACTAGGTTTGGGAAAACCTACTCTGGTTTATTTAGTATGGTTGAAATTGGCAGTCATTTATTTATTTATTTTATTGTCAGGGTATTGCAGAGAACGAATCTAGATATCTGGATGATCCTGTTCGAATAGTATCTTTAAAAACGCATCAATATCAAAAATAGCAAATCAAAAACGCGAACATAGCAAATCTGATTTGTTTACTGGTAAAATTTCTGAGAAAAACGCACAAGTGTAAAGTGGCTTAGGTCAAAATCCGTTGGGTAGTAATACTAAATCTGGTTTGAATGTATTTCTTGGTAAATATTAAATAGTTCACATAAATGACCTATGAATAAAGTGAAATTACCACACGATGCCTTTTTTTATCTTCTTTTCGAATATAATAATCGTTTTTGGCGCAAATTCAAATCTAAGCCCTTTACGGACCCTCAAAGATGGTGCCTTTTCTCATATTTTAGATACGGCTTATATACCTTTGTTAGCGTTGCTCTTGTTAAAACCGGTTTATCTGTAACTTGAATCGACAGTAACAACTTTGAGAATCAATAAACGCTTGAGAAATATATAGGCCTAATATCGACTATAAATTTGGGTAAGGTTAGGTTACGTTAAAATTCAATTTGTACCAAAAACGGTTATTATATTTGGAAAGAGCATAAAAAAATGCATCGAGGGGTAATTTCACTTTATTCAAAAGCCTTTTATGTGAATTATTCAATATTTACGATTTTCTTTGCACGGAGGCCTTCTCAACATTTGTGCTAACTAAGGGGCTCATTGAAAAACAAAAACAAAAAACAATGAAATAGAAACCCTGAAAGAGGTGTCAATTTATATAGGCTACCATATCCATAGAGACAGAATGTTAATTTTTTTCTGAAAATGCGATTTCTCTAGAACATTTTGTATTATTTACTTAAATCTTATTTGAGAACTACAAAAAAAAGCCGACTTATAATGTATCACGTTCATTATCAGCAAAAACTATAAGTAACAAATGACAGCACTGCTGAAATTTAGGCAAGGGACTCTTTAAATGGTGCTTACCAATCAAAGTCATGAAATTCTCATTAAAAAGACATAACTAAAGAAATACTTGTACATGTTGTGCAAAATCTTTATAAATCCTCTGATTTTTTCCCATTAACCATTAAATTTGCATATTGAAGAAAAGAATATAGAAATACAAGTTGCATAATCATGACCAATAGAATAATTCAGGAAATAGTGTTTTTTCTTGTTCGAAGAGTTATTCAACATTGCCCTTATTTTCAGGCGGTAAGACTACCATTCGTCAAAGGACTGTTCCCCCCAATCGAACGGCTTTCAAAAATTGAAGGGTAGAATCAATGGTATGGACCTTTGTTCATGGTCAATCAGTATGACCTCGTTCAGCCAAATTAATGGTTTTGCCCCCTGTTCAAGTCTAGTCGAAGTTTTTAGCTAATTTGTCTGACTCTCAATGTTTAGTTTTCTAGTAGCAGTAGCGGTTGATCGAGTCAAACTTCTAGTTTTTTTTTTACCTTAGTTATGCTTGATTAAATTGTGTTTTAGTTTTGAGAGGTTATTTCTTGTTATTGTGACAGCGATTCTTAGAGTAGCATACCATGGACATCGAGATAAAAATAAAAACCTTTTTCTTCCATCTGGACCCAAGTTAGGGTCCTACCCAAAAACCGTGATTTTCTAACATATTTCTTTGATTGTTTCAAAACTATGAAGTTTTTCAGGCAGCACCACATTTTGCCAATGTTGCCGCGTTGAATACTACTACTGCTACTACTGCTAACTACTCACTGCAGCATTAAGCCGCCTGAGGCAAATACAGCTACGCACACTCCTCTATTTCAATCTATTTAAAGCCTCACTCTTTACACCGTCCCAAAAGTTCCCCATTTCCCTTAAATCTTTCCTTATGACATCCTCTCACCCTATTTTGGGACGACCTGTTTTTTTTTGTCTTAGATGGTTGGCCGACAAGGACAATCTTTGGCAATCTGTCATCCTCATCCGCAGACCGTTTTCTCTCATTATAGCCCTAGAAATCGTTGTCTAAACAACGGATCAGGAGAAGCGACAACCTTAAAAGCTAGATTGAACTCAGTTACTGTATAACAAAATGTGGATTCTACAAAAGAAAATATGTGAGTTTTCAGATATTACTGGACTTCCCTGGATTCTCAGATTTTTAAATATAGTAGACACTAAACTAGGCATTCAACTGTTTTAATATTGGGATAAAGACCCGTCTTAATCATGGTTTTGATGTCAGGCGCAACCCAGTAATGAACGAACTCTAGCCCATAGTAACCGGAAATTTAAAAATATATTTCGAAAAAAATTGTCAAGTGAAGAAGAACTGGTGAAATTAGGGTTATAGATTCTGCACCTTAGGAAGCTTACTTACAAGAGAACAATTTTGACGAGAACGTATCATCTAATTTACGCATAAGAAGAATAGAAGAGACCGTGCCTTATTCTCGAAAAAAAAAGAAATGAAGAAAATAAAATGACAAAACAAAACGAGAATAATTTTCAGTCAGTGAATAAATAAAAAAACAGATATTTTGGCAATGCCGTCTGGTATGGCCGAAGGTCCGTCAGTTTAATGCTGGGAGCATTGGTATGAGAAACAGATGGCATTCTCAACCTGAACTTGCTTGGCAGTTAGTGAGAATTGCCCTATGTGGTTACTAGCCATACATTTTGTTTTACTGTGCTGACTTTCAAGCCGACCAGGTCCGTCCAGGCCACCACGTCATCAAGTATATTTTGGGCATTCTTGGGGTCTAAGAGGAGGCCAACATCATGAGCAAAATCACTGAGGTCAGTTAGTGAAAGATTATGTCTGATCTGAACTCCTGTATAAAAGACATTGAACAGAATCGGAGAAACAACGAATTCGTGTTTTACTCCAAGCTCGAATGTGAAATGGTTAGTTTTTTTCATTATAGACTCGACCTCATGGACGTGACGTAGTATTTTTTCGTAAGTCAAATAATATTCAGTGGGATTCCGTCATTCTCTAGGATTAAAAAAATTTTCTGGTGAGTGATTAGAGTTAAAGGCGGCAATGAAGTCCAGGAAAATAAATATTAGGGAGAAGATGTCGGCCTACATATTGAACTGGTAGATAATAAAGCGAATAGCAAACATATTATCATTACAGCCTCTACCTTGCCAAAAACTGGCTTAATTTCCTTAAGTTCTCTTCTCCCTTGCCCCTTTGAAGTGCTTTAAGAATATGGTTTTGAATATTTTGACCGCATTATCTATAAAACTTATTCTGCGGTAATTTTTTGCATTCAGTTTTACACTCTCTTTTCTTATAGAAAGGAGAATGACTAATGTCTTTTAGTATTTTGGAAAATAATTAATCTTCCAGACTTTTTTAATAATGCCATGGAGCCGTTCAGCAGTGACCTCAGGGTATTGTTTGTGACGTCCCGGAGGGGGAGGGGGTCATCATCACCTGGGGCTTTGCGGTTCTTCCGGACCTTGATTGTTTTGGGTATTTCAGCTCTGGTCAGAGCATCCAACTCGACAGCTTAAGTTTTGTTTGGATCGGTAGGGGGGGGGTATCAAGAGAAGATGATGGAGACGAGTTGAATAAGGTTTGAAAGCAACCCTTCCATCTTGTCAAACGATCCTTCTTCTCACTAAGGGTTCTTCCTCTTCTGCCTTTGATTGCTTCTGAGACTGCCGCTTTCTTATAAACGGATTCCTTTAGAATCTGGTTAAGCTTGCTGGCATCATGTGAACGTGCTGCCTTCTCTAACTACTTGGCGGCGTCTTCCCACATATGGTGGCGGTGTAGACGATCAAAGTTTTTTTAAATGACTGTGCAGCTATTTCATTTTTTCTTCGGGCCGCACATCTTTTGTCTTCATTCACCGACTATTGATAGGATTCTAGCGGTAATCCCGTGCTATTGTTTGATTTTTGCCCGGATTAAGATCTCATCGGCATCCCTGTCATCACCGTTTCAGAGGTCTGCCATCTCTTATAGCGGATTAGGTTGCCACCAGACCAGGTGTCAAATTGGTTAGTCAGTTCTAAGTTATGGGCCTGCCAAACTTCTTTTTCTTGGAGCTTATCAAAGCCGAAGAGGTGATTAGACTTGCTTTTTCTCAGCTGCAAGACTTTGCAAGAAACTATTTTCAGCAACGGGCCTGTGGTCAGAAATAGACTGCATGCCTGTGTCCGTGCCGTTGTAAGAGTGTGAGTCCTGTATAGAGTTTCTCCAGTGCTGCCGCACGAGAATGAAGTCAACTTGGGCCTTAGTTACACCATCATTGAAATGCCTAATTAAAAGGGGGCTAGGCTTGTATTGAAATAAGGTAAAGATAAAAACAAAGTGATTCAGCAAGGCATACTTCACCAGCCTTTGCTCATCCTCGAATATGTAGCCTTGTCTAAACTTTCCCAGTTCTTGCCTTGCAGTCTGGTCAGATGGACTGCTCTTGTGTTGAAGTCCCCAACAGCAATCAAGTGGTCACCTGCGGCAACAGAAGAAGACAGTTGATGCGCTCGCAATAATACATCGTGAATGGCGTACTTCCTTATCTTGATGTATAAAATACATAACACTATTCGAAGAGCATTACATCAGCATGAAGATAATATAATAAATTTGAATGAAAAAATAGTTGATAAGGACCAGTAATCATTATGGAAAACCATAAAAAATATCTGAATTGGTAAAAATAAACCTATATTTTATGGCCCGTAAAAGGAAATATGGGCGGACTGGTTTCGAATCTAATATCTTTACTTAATGATGATGCTCTACAAGTCCCGGAAGTTATGAGCTACTTTCACTTCGACATCCTTAGTTTTTTTGTACAGATTTTGGTTGGGCACAGCGTGAAATAAAGATTAAAGGAATCCATCCCGTCACGGGTTGTACTCTAAGTGTCTAACATTTTCCCGCGCTTCTTCCTTTGCTAAACTTTTGGGTCCTTTAGCTGGGCAAGTGCCAACTTTCATTTTAAGACAGACATAGTAACGCCGATTCCGAGATTAGAAGAAAAAGGATGAAACCTCTGACTTTTTTTCGACCTTGTACTAAAGGTTCTCAGTTAAGTAAGTTTCTTAAGCTTTGTCTTAATCTCTGTTCGTTTTGCTTGGTTTTGTTTTGAACCGAATGGGGTCGTTGGGGGTAGGCCTACAGGTTGTGATCATGCTCACATAACTTTCTTTCAGATTATAACTTCTACATGCTGCCTGAGAGACAGGATATCTTTTTTTTAGAAATTTTTTTTGGGGGGGGGGATTGATCCTGGTTTCCTAGTTTCAAGTAGAGCTATTTTTTCAGTTATATATAGAGAGGATAAGCTTAACCCACGTCTTATGGAATCACGTGTAGATCAGTTTAAGTCCCAGCTATGAGGCTGCTTGGTATGGGTCTGCTCAACCTTCAGAATAGATTGAGATTGAATGGGAATAAAATTGATAACAATGCATTGAAAAAAATTATTGAATTGTTTATAAGTAGGCCATTGTGAAAATTATGGCTATTCTTGCTTCGGTATTGTGATATTTTATAGTTTTATTGTTTGTGCTATATTTATGTAAGTATTTCTTAGTACACGGTTTTACCCTCCAACTCCTTATACCTTATATTGTTGTTAGTATCACACCCTCGCATGGGGTGGTTTTGTTTATTACTACTAAAAAAGGAGATCTTCGACAACGTTTCGCATGCTTCTGCCTTGCTTAATTCTTTAAAGTGTGGTTTATCGAACAGTTTACTTAATAATTTTGTTATTGACATTCTTGCCTTAAAATCCATATTGCATCGGTATTTTTTCTTACGAGAAAGAGAACTTTTCTCCTTGTAAAGAACGAACCGCGGTCCATAGTAACCAAAAATTAAAAAACGCATTTTGAAAAAAATTGTCATTTGTAGCTGATTCTAGTCAGAGAGGACTAGAGGTAATCGGAATGTGAAAGGGGCTAAAGAAAGCTCAATGGAACTAGAGAAGCTGGAGGAGATCAAGAATGTCGGGAAAGGACTAATGTAAGTAGGAATAGCCCAAAGTTATAAAGGAACTAAAGAAAGATGGAAGGGACTAAGAATGTCGAAAGGAACTAAGAGAGCCAAAAGGGGCTAGAGGTAGTCAGAAGACAGTATAGGAAGTCTGAAGGGGCTAAAGAAAGTTCTGGCTAGAAATTTCTGAAGGGGCTAGAGAAACTGGAGGAGACGAAGAACGTCGGAAAGAACTGATGTAAGTCGGAATAGCCAAAGGGAAATTGGAAGGAACTAAAGGAAGATGGAAGGGACTAAGAATGTCGAAAGGGACTGCGAGAGTCAGAAGGGGCTAGAGGTAGTCAGAAGACAGTATAGGAAGTCTGAAGAGGCTAAAGAAAGTTCAATAGAACTAGAGAAGCTGGAAGAGACGAAGAACGTCGGAAAAGAACTAATGTAAGTCGGAATAGCCAAGGGAAATTGGAAGGACCTAAGGGAAGATAGAAGGGACTAAGAATGTCGAAAGGGACTACGAGAGTCAGAAGGGGCTAGAGGTAGTCAGAAGACAGTATGGAACAGTCTGAAGGGGCTAAAGAAAGTTCAAAGGAAATTGGCAACGAAAAAACAAATCCATTTTTACCGTATCTCTAGGAAGTATTTAACTTTTTACATAAATTTTAAATAAAGACCAAATAATTAAATATCTTATTTCCCCAGTTTAGATCACAACCTATAACTCTTATCCAAATTTCATTTCGATTAAGCTTAGATTAGACCAGTGTCAGCAGTTAGTTGGTATAAGATAGTGCAGCCATAAAAGCGTGCATACACCAAAGGCATCTTCTTTCTTAGCAAAAATGTTCTGAAGTGGAAACATCAGCCAAGACGGGGGTTAGATAAGAGGAAAATCTTATTATCTCAAATGTTTTGAAAGATCGATTGAAAGATCTCTTTTGAAAGATTGATTTGCTTCTTTAAAGACTTCACTCATTCACTTAGCAGTTGAAATTGTGCCAAATGACACTGTACTTAGCTGATCTAGAGCGGGGTTAATTGAGATTATTAAGACCAGTAAATGAGCTTAAATAAAAATACCTTGAAATTAATCATAAAAATGTCAATATTTCGTTATGAATGATCCACTTGGCTCTCCAAGTGGATCTCCAAGTGGCTCTCCAATGTGCATTTTGCAAATCTATGGACAGGGCAAACGTGTCCTTTTTTCAGTGAAAAAACAAAAGAAAACATTTTCACAGATAACCTCCCCCATCTAAAAAAAAAGAAGGTATTTTCAAAACCTAAGGGGGTGGGGGTAAATGTCCCCTCCTTAATTGACACTATTGACAAGGGTTAAAAATTACTCGAAGTTCCAGCTTTAAATATTAAAATATTTATTACTTTAAAATATTATCCAATTACTGATGATAATAAGAGAATGGGGTCGAACTGGCCTCTTTCATGGTTCTACCAACAGATTGTTGGTAACAACAATTGTGTTTCCACAGCTCAAAATAAGATTATAAAATTACAAGTAAAATTCTCTAGAGATTTCAAACGTTAACGGAGAAAGTTGTTTATGAATTTTGAGCTAAAGAAAGTTCAATCGAACTCTCCAACTTTTGACTGCAGCAAAGATTCGATCTTCCATGCTTCATATCTAGTGATGCGCCATGGTTCTCCGTGTTCTTCTGTTTAGGGTGTTCCACCCAATTAATAATAAGTCATTTAGAGATTGAAACTAAAAAATGTTCGGTTTTCTTGGTCATCTGCGTGGTAATATGAGGAAATTAGCTGGACTTAATAGCCAATTGTTCTCTCTTTGATAAGCAGTCTCGCAGTAATTTTCTAATACTACTAACAACTCAGCACCAAGTCTCCTGAGGCCGACACAGCTTCGCACGATTCTCCTCCATCTCAATCTATTCAATGGTTCCCTCTATACACCCTCCCAGGAAGTTTCCATTTCCCTTAAATCTTTCCTTATGACATCCTCCCACCCTACCGGGACTAGGCGCTTCAGAGTGACCTTGAGAAGTGGCACCCCTCGAGGAAATTATAGCCTAGTAAATGACACAACATTTGCACTCGATTCTGGTTAATGGATAATCCATCTGGGTTTGGTCTGTTTTGATCGACTTTTTTGGCTGAATTGTAAGTTGCATACTTTAAATTTCTCAAAAAGTTTAACCTGGATTTCCCTTAAGCGCTTTCAGAACGTTAAAAGAACTGATCAAACAGTTCGTGGTAACGAACTGTAAGTAAGGAGCGACCCGGCTCAATGGTGACCGAAACTCTAGAAAACGGAACTTGGATACCAATAGATACATCGAAAGAATCAGATTTTAATGCTAATTTCAAATATATAAGTTTCAGCAAGTTTAGTCCTCAAAAGTTACCCATCAAAAATTACGCGCCTGAATAAATTTGGCTGATTTTCGAAAAAAGGGGGAAAGACCCCCTAAAAGTTATAGAACATTAATTAAAATCACACCCATCATATTCAGCATATCAGAGAATCCTACTGCAGAGGTTTCAAGCTCCAATCTACAAAAATGTGGAATTTTGCATTTTTGCCAGAAGAAAGATCACGGATGCATGTTTATTTATTTATTTTTTTGTTTTTTTTTTTCCCAGAAGTGATCGTATCGACCCAGTGGTCGTAGAGTATCGTGGGAGGGCGCATTGGAATCGGGGTTATGTGGGAGGATCTTTCCATGAAGGAAGTTTTCATGGGGGAAGGGACATTGCTATGAAGGGGGTGCCGGGTTTCCCAGTATTATTTTAAAAAAAGATCAGAAATTATATAAAAAAACAAGTTTTTCAACTGAAAGTAAGGAGCAACATAAAAAATTAAAACGACAGAAAACATTACGTATATGATTGGGTTCACCCCCTATTTAATACCTCGCTCTTTAAGCCAAAGATTTTTTAGCACTTTCATAAGAGCTATTTATTCTAATTAACGGCATTTGTGATTAAGGGTCATTTTTAAAGAATTGGAACAAAATTCGAACTTTAGCTTAAAGAGCAAGGTATTGACTAGGGGGCGAACCCTCTAATATACGTATTAAAGATATAAGAATATAGAGGTTCGTTAAGTAAGTTAATTCGTAAGTTACGTATATTTATTACTAATAAAAACGTTCGTAAATAAAATTAAACAGGTTTCGAGAAAGCCATTTAACCAAATAAAAGTAAAATTAATATGCAAATTTTGTTTTAAGTATTCATGTTCGGTAAGGTAAAATCAAAACCTGCATTAATTTAAAAACGTTCAAAAATTAAATAAAAAAACAAGTTTTTTTTAACTAAAAGTAAGGAACGACGTTGAAACTTAAAACGAACAGAAATTATTCAGTATATAAAAGGGGCTGTCCCCTCCTCAACGCCTCGCTGTTTACGCTAAAGTTTGACTTTCTCACAACTTTATTTTTTTAAACAATACAAACTTTAGCGTAAAGAGTGAGGCGTTGAGGAGGGGACAGTCCTTTCATATACGGAATAATTTCTGCTCGTTTTAAGTTTTAACATCGTTCCTTACTTTCAGTTAAAAAAACTTGTTGTTTTTTTTATTTAATTGAATTAAAGAATCGATTGATGCTGTTAAATTGTTAAGAAACAGTGTGAGCTTTTGGTAAAAAAAAGTTCATTCTATCAAATAGATCTGAAATCCTTATATATAATAATACTTTATTTTTATATATAACACTTTTTATTCTTTCATTATACACAATAATTTTTTTAATGTATAGCATAACTTTCAGTACATAACAATAAGTCACTAGAGAAGTAAAAAAGAAATACGCAACAAAAAGAAAACGGGGATACGATAAATTGTCTACTACACGGTATCGTGTAATCGTCGACCAACTAATCATCGATAACGTCTATCGTGTAGTAGACGATATTGCCTACTACATGATATTCACAATATACAAACAAAATATAGAATTCAAAGCAGGGCCGGTCGAAGAGCCCCATCTGTCCATTTTCTATTTTGTCTGTGTAGGTGTTTAAGTGGAAAATCTGATTCATTTTTTACTTGTTTTATTTTTGCTTATTTTTTTTTTACTCTGTTTTTCAAAACGAGCCAGGTTTATTCTTCCATTCTCTCAGGAACATCAAAAATATGGTGTTTTTTTTTTTTTTTTTTTTTTTTTTTTTTTTTTTTTTTTTTTTTTTTATGTAATG
>JAQQPU010013496.1:6879-24196 GCA_029168905.1 Artemia sp. Kazakhstan ARC1039 | reverse complement strand
GAAAATTCCCTCCCCATGGAAAATTCTCCTTGTGGAAAATCCCCTGCAGTGAACTCAAAATTTGGTACTTACGTGTTACCCTCGACAACACTCAAGGAATGAAGTTAAGTTAATCCTAATCGAATATCCTAAAACATGATAAAAATATAATACTTTAGTAACCAAAAGATTCAAACGCTCCCAAAGAGATACACATAGCCCAAAGAGACACACACGACCCCTATAACTTTGGGGAAATTGAGCATTGAATGGAGCTTAGTTGCCCCTTCAGTTTTTTGGTCGCTTAAACAGGGCACTTGAACTTTTAACCCTCTCCCCGGATTCACCCCTGTCAGTAAGTGGCAAGGGGCTGGGTTGAGGAGCGTAATTTCCTATGGGACAGAGGGGACAACTGCCTCTTTCAGACCAAATTTTCACCCCAGACCTCATTTTGCCCCCTCCTCCCCCCCCCACCCCAACTGAAATTTAGTTTCTTCCAAAATGTTTTCAAAACTAAGAAAAGAAACTAGAGTATTTCACGTAAAAAAAAATCTATCAAACGTTATTGTCATTGATCAAACAGTCAATTAATCAAATAATACCAAAGATGAAACGACCACAGAGTAACTTCGCTAATACACGGGTTGGGATGGGAGGGATTGGAGTCCTTTGGGGGTGTGGTAGGGGATCTCACAACACTGTTCAAATAGAACTTGTGTATTATAACGACCACCGACCCCATGTAACTGAATCCCAAGCTTCTGAACTCCTCCATGCAACTGAACCCCTCGTGCTATTGAACCCCCCATGCAACTTGACCTCATTTAACTAATCCCCGTGTAACTGAATCCGTATGTAACTGAGATCTTTTCGCAAAAAATTCGCAAATCTCGTAAACTAAAGAAGTAATTACCCTTTTCAACATTAACTACCCCTTTTTTGCAAATGCTCGCATATCTCATTACCCCTTTTTGTATATACAAAAAATAATTGCATTACAACGAAACAAGACACGCTGGTTTTATAATACAGGTTTAATTAATTACGTAAATCTCATGACAAAGAAAGAAATCGCTTGAGTCCTCTCGCAATAGCAAACCAAACCAGATTATACCCACTTAACCAGATCAAAAATAGATAGGACTACTAGAACGATTCGAAACTGATGGAGAATCAAATATGGAATCTAAATATATACAAAAATAATTGCATAACAATGAAACAAGACGTGCTGGTTTTTTTTTAGCTTATCACCAAAAAGGCAGTGAACTTTGAAACTGCGTCATTCCTCTTGGCAAAGAGTGTGATGACCTGTAACTACTAGAAAAACCTGTTTGTACGGGGGCCCCATAGAAATAGTACCTTGCTTACTACTATTATATGCCCATATATGGTGTGGGGTCTGAGTTAGACTCAATTGTAGATGGCAATAGTGGTGTCGTCTGGGAGGTTAGGTTAGGTTACGCAATAAATTTCCCGGAAATCCATTTCCCCTGGAGATTCTATGCCCATATATGGTGTGGGGTCAGAGTTAGACTAAATTGTAGACGGCAGCAGTGGTGTCGCGTGGGAGTCATTATGCCCTCCCTACTATAGTTCTCAAGAAGAAATAATTATACCACAATTTCTTCAAATTAATTTGTTTTTATCTCAGAATTAGCCTTCATACAGGGTTGCTAATTGGTTCAAGCATTAGAGGGTGTAAAGGTGGGCCTAAATATTTAAACAAGTTTACTTGGCTATCTCGAATTTGAGTAAAATTTTCTTTGCCTAACTAATAGCTTTGCAAGACCGTAAAAAAATCCTAAAACTGCAGTTTAAAATACTCCGCCCCCTGAAAATATTACACAGGTGAAGGGACCAGAATAATAATTGTGAGAGGAGTGCTGGGTGAATTGACGATAAAGGGTGGTGTGACAAATACAATTCTCAGATAAAAAAAAGAAAAGAACTTAAAATTTACACATCGAATGAAAGAAAAATTTTAATGGTAAGAATTCTTGGCAAAAAGATCAATTCCTTCAATGTGTTATGCGTTCAATCATTAAGTATTAAACATTAGTGCAGTAAGTCCAAAACCAAAAATAGCAAAAGAAAGCAAAATGTAAACTTATGATTCGGCTTTCAAAACATTTCTCCCTCTTTAGAAGTTCAATTTCAAAACTCAAAATCCAGCTGAGTATTCCGTTAAACAACTTCAATATAATTCTTGGCTAATTTTGTCTAGAGCGTCTTGACCACGAATGACATAAATGTAAGAATCTTGTAGAATTTGGAATACCGCATTCAAAATGGTTTTATCTAAATCCAGGAAAATTACACTTTTGTGAAAATATGAAGAACCGTCTATACTTAAATTATATCGGCCTGGTGTTTATGCGAAGTACCACAGGAGACGAAAATTAACGAACAAAAGTGTAGTGGAAAATTATGGTATGTAAAGTAATGTTTGCCAGGGATAGTCACTAGGGGTGACACCGTGATTGAATGATTTTCGGGGAAATTTTGGGGATTCGGGGAACCGAATTTTTTTTTCGGAGAGACACATAGATTTTCGGGGAAATCCCCGAAAAATCGGGGATAGTGGAAGCCCTGACTATTGCTCTCATTTTTGCGATTTCGCTTCAACCCTAGCACTTAAAAATCTCTACTTTTCTCTGGGCTTCTTCTTGATTCTCGCTTTGAAAGGCAAACTATTTAAAATCAGGACTGGTATGCCGGATTAATTTGTTTTCAGAAAATTTTCACAGACTCTCATAACAGCTGCTACGTTTGTTAGTTAACTTTGTCCCTTTTTAAAGACACTGCTGGAAACGGAGTCTATCAAGAAATGGAACCAAGTAGATCCCTTCAGTCAGAATTCGACACTACTTTAAATTCGGTTGAGGCCGAGTACGATTAAAGCATTTTAAGTGTGACATTTTTTTTAACTGTGACTACATATTTTTCTTCTTACTTTTCAATTTTTATGATTTGTCTGACATGACGACTACTGACACAACGTTATATTTTTTAAACTGATTATTGTATGTTATATAAGTTTTCTTTTTCTTGGCAGCATTAGTCCAATTTGAGGTGGACTTTTTAATTTACATTATTTTACAACTAAACTGGTAGCCGATTACGTCATTTCCGTTTTGAAGTGACATACATTGTATTGGTTTTTGATTCTCTTGAATACGAACGAGAGAGAATCTAGAAAAAAATGAGTTAGAAAAATCCTAAATTAATTGCTTTAAAATTTGCCAGAAATCTTTGTAAGCAGCTTATCCCTTATTTAAAGACCAGCCCAATTAGAGTTTTAAAACTGGCAAATTTCTTCTTAAAAATGCATATTGAAGGGTTTAGATTTCAAACCTAAAAACAGAAACTGGGGACAAATTTCGAAAGCCGTCACTTTCAAACGCACCTCAGATTCTAAGCACTCCATCGCCTGAATTGCTTCGTGAATAGGAGTTGTAGCTGTTTTTCTTCGTTGATTGCTTTTAAAATTTTCAATATATCTGAATTTTATGACCTGAAGACCACTGATAAATTTAAAGCCGGGCTTCATCAGCAGGATTTCCAAAATCCAAGATTCCAGACTATTGTTTGACGTCTTGGTTACACCGCATCTGGAATATGACGCCTATCCAGCCGTACATCCAAATAATCCAAAAAAAGGATTTTTTAACTTATAGGTTTCCGGAATTTTCAATCATCCTATGAAAACAAAAGAAAAAAGGAAAAGAGAAAAAAAGGAAAAAAGATTGCGTAAGTCCTATTGATTGTCCTCCTATAGTAAAAACCGGTGCTTGATGGTGCGCGCCAAGAAGATTTTTGACCGTTCAGTAAAAATAGATGCGATTTAGTAAATTTTTCCTCTCAGATTTAGCAAATTCTTCCATGCCAGGGTGGCAATCCTGACCGGACCTATTAAATGTTAATATCATACTTTACGGGATTATTTCTGTAGTATGATTACTTGGGTTTTACTGGAAACCGACGATTTCACTAACCTTCATGATAAGTGGAAAAGTTTGCTTCTGAGCAGGAGAAGGATCTGTTTGGACTTATATCTGAAACTGGTCATTGAGGAGCGTTCCTGAAAGCTGTCAGAACATCCAACTAGTTTATGGTTTAACAAGATTGTAGTCCCAATAAATTGAACAACGGTAGTGATGGAAATCCAATTATAGAACTGGAATACAACATTCAGTATTGCCAAGATTTCAAAACAATAGGTACCACAAATTGAACGAAAAAAGTACCAAAGACAAAAAAATTGTACCATATCCCCATTTTTTCCACGTGTTACGCTTCGCGTAATACAGGGATTGTCGGTGACGTACAGTACTATCTATGAAAATTTTGTAAAAGATATTTTCATTCACTTTCTTTCTCCATTCCTTCGTTTTTCCTTCTCTTCTAATACAGTATGGTATTCTTCAAAGTACTTGAAGAAATTGTTTAGAGTAACATATGTTATTACAGTAACATTTTACTACAGGCCAAAAAAAAGTCCTTGTTTTTCAGCCATTTACGGCCGTTTATAGTACCGCCCTAAAATTGGTCCAAAATAACGATTTCAATACACATCAGGGGCTAAAATCGAATTTTAATCTTGTATTCTTACAGAATATGGCCCAAAAGCAGTTCCTGGGACCTGTTTTTAATTTAATAGTTTGCTTACAC
This sequence comes from Artemia sp. Kazakhstan ARC1039, assembly GCA_029168905.1. Classification (NCBI taxonomy): domain Eukaryota; kingdom Metazoa; phylum Arthropoda; class Branchiopoda; order Anostraca; family Artemiidae; genus Artemia; species Artemia sp. Kazakhstan ARC1039. The sequence continues at coordinate 19,543 of JAQQPU010013496.1, read as the reverse complement.
ATCCCCCTTTCTCCTTTTATGAAGATATCGACGGAGGGGAGGATCGCTCCTGTAGCCCAGTTCCCCTAATACACGCTACTGCCTACAAACAATAGAGAAAAAAAAATTAAATTTAAACTGATTAAAGAAGTGACTGTGGAGGTTACTGTCTGGTGTAGCACGTACTGGAGATTTTAATGTTGAAACAATATTTTTCTCCAAAATACCTTAAAAAGATCCTTTACTCACCTTATAAGGTCGAGTTGGATATATCCCCACAAAAGGTACAATGGAGACCATGTCTTTCACTATTTTTTTTTAAATATAAATGTTTTTAGTTTTATAACTTTAATAAATCAAATATTATTTACATTTTGATTACTAAATATCAGTATATGCATATTAAACTGACAATGCACATTCATTTGTATTTTTTCAGTAAAGTGCATATTATGTTCTGGCCTTGGGAAGGCATAGGGGTTTTGAGCCCAACTTATGTTAATTTCAGCCCGTTTTGAGTTTGACTCGGTTATTTATTGTAATTTCTGTTCATTTTGGGTTTCATTTATTTATCGATGCTGATTTGTGGTTGTTTCACGCTTGGTAGATTATTTGATTTGATTTTTGCTCATTTTTTGTTTAATGGAGTTCTTTACTTTTCTTTGATAAACTTATTTTGTGGAAAAAGTTTTTTTAATTAATTTATGTTCGTTTTATATCGACATAGTCTTTTCAGGAAAAAGAAAATAATACTTTTAATCTTTTCGTGTTTTTTAAGACTTTATAGTTTGGCCTGGTATTTGTATGCTGGAGAAAAATTTTCACCAAATTTAACAACATACACCCTTTTAAAAATCTGACACAAATAGTACTGTTTATATAGTTTTCATACCTCCTCTAGATGACCTGAAATGGAAAACTTGATACCATTCACAAACAAATCTGTTTACTTTCTTTGATAGCTTGGATGCACTTACGCTATTTTGATTTGGTTAAATTTTAAGAGCAGAAGTAGTCCCAAATGTTTGAACATAATACCCTCAATCGTTCTGGGATACTGCTGAGATGCCTTACTGGGAATTAGCAATAACACAGTGCATTTTGATTTAATCTTAAGGCGACATTTAGTTTTTAAACATAATGGGAAAATGGGAGGGTGGGCGTGGGAGGGGGATTAGTTGCCCTCCAATCACTGTCGACTATTAAAAATGGCATCATCCCTTTCTATTTTCAATCGAATGAGCCCTTTTCGAAGTTCCTACGACAACTCTTTCGATACGAAGTGCCCTGGTCTAAACACCAACAACAACAAAAAATAATACATTATACCCACATCGATTTTTACTTTAAAAATGTCAAGCCTTCCAATCACTTTCGACTATTAAAAAGGGCACTAGGCCTATACATTTTCAATCGCATGAGCCCTTTTTAAGTTTCTACGACAACACTTTCTAAAAACACATTATATGCCCCCGTGGCATAAATTACAACCCTTACCCTAAGGGCTGTTAGGGTGTTTGCCATCCTCTAAGACCTAATTTCCAGAACTTTCAACTACGTTAAACAAAATGGCGATCTCAAAATTTTTCTTGGATGTGTTTGGGGAAATGGTGGGCGTGAGAGGGAGGTTAGTTGCTCTCCAATCACTTTCAACTATTAAAAAAAGGCACAGGTCCTTTCGATTTCCAATCAAATGAGCCCTTTTGAAGTTTCTACGACAACGCTTTCAATAAAATTTTGTAAGAGGCTCTGGCCTACGTTTTTGCATTATATTATTATTATTATTATTATTATTATTATTATTATTATTATTATTATTATTATTATTATAATGAAAAACCTTATATGCCCCCAGGGCAAAACTTACAACTCTTGCCCTGAGGGCTGAAGGGGGGGGCGGGGGGTTGTCATCCTCAAAGACCTAATTTCCAGAACTTTCTACTAAGTTGAAAAAAATGGATATGTGAAATTTTGATTGGATGTGTTTGGGGGAACCGTGGGCGTGAGAGGGGAGGGGGTTAGTTACCCTCCAATGACTTTCGACCATTAAAAAGGGCACTAGCCCTCTCAATTTTCAATTGAATGAGCCCCTTTTGAAGTTTTTACGACAACTCTATCTGTAAAAACCTTATATGCCCCCAGGGCATAACTTACAACCTTTGCCCTGGGGGCTCTAGGGGGTTTATCATCCTTAAATACATAATTTCCATAACTTCCAACTACGTTAAACAAAATGGCTATCTATAAACTTTGATTGAATGTTCTTGGGGAAATGGTGGGCGTGAGAGGGGGGTTAATTACTCTCCACTCACTTTCGACTATTAAATTCAAAGGGCAGTTTCAATATCCAATCAAATGAGCCCTTTTTGAAATTTCTACAACAACTTACTATATAAGCCTTATATGTTCCCAGGGCATAATTTACAATCCTTGCATTGAGGGTTCTGAGGGGGTTATCATCCTAAAAGACCTAATTTCCAAAACTTTCAACAACGTTGAACAAAATGGATATATAAAATTTTGATTGGATGTGTTTGGGAAAATGGTGGGTGTAAGAGGGGCGTTAGTCGCTCTCCAATCACTTTCAACTATTAAAAAAGGCACTAGCCCTTTCAATTTTCAATTGAATGAGCCCTTTGAAGTTTACGACAACGCTGTCAATAAAAACCTTATATGCACCCAGGGCATAACTTTCAACCCTTGTCCTGAGGGCTATGGGGGAGGGAGGGGTTGTCATCGTTAAAGACCTAATTTCCAAAACTTTCAACTACGTTGAATTAAATGGCTATCTCAAAATTTTGATTGGATGGGTTTGGGGAAAGGGTGGGCGTGGAAGGGGTGTTAGCTGCCTTACAATCACTTTTGACTATTAAATAGGGCACTAGCCATTCCAATTTTCAATCGAATGAGCCCTTTTCGAAGTTTCTACGATAACTCCTTCGATACGAAGTGCCCTGGTATGGAAAAAGTAATACATTATGCCAACATCGTTCTTTACTTAGGCAGTCTGATTGCGCAGCCTATGAAAATGTCAAGCCTTCCAATCACTTTCGACTATTAAAAAGGGCACCAGACCTTTCGATTTCCAATCGAATGAGCCCCTTTTGAAACGACAACAGTTGAATGTGACCTTATACTTTGCATACGGCCATAGGAACCTCTGAAGAGTATCAAGTTGAATGAACTTTATCTCAGTCAACCCCTAGGGCACTCTTGAGATTGAACGAACCTTATCTAGGTCATTCTCTTTTAAGGTTCCATTTCTGTGGAGGCCATAGGAACCATTGAAGCGAATCAAGTTGAATGAACTTTATCTAGGTCACCCCCTAGGGCCCTCTACACCTTTCAAAGAGAGTGAGTATTTCCTCGCAATAGCGTATGGATTTGCTTGGCCCTATACTAATACTACAACGACCACAGGAACCACTGAAGCGTATCAAGTTGAACGAACTTTATCTAGGTCACCCCCTAGAGCACTCTTGAGGTTGAACGACCTTTATCTAGATCATCCTCTATCGTACTTTGGTTGAGGCCACAGGAACCACTGAACCGTATCAAGTTGAATGAACTTTATCTAGGTCATCCCCTAGAGCACTCTTGAGGTTGAACAAACCTTATCTAGGTCATTCTCTATTCAGGTTCCATTTAGCTTACTTTGCGTTCCTTGCCATGCTATTTGCTTACTTTACGTTCCTTGGCACCTTTCCAGGCCATATGTCAAGGCTACCTCCTTGGGCACTCTTGCATAATCTGGGTTTGGACGTTAGGGAGTGCTAAAAGTTGAAACTAATAAAGATGTAGATGCTGAGAAAAGAATTTTAATAAAGAAATTCAGAACAATCTTTAGAAATCCTTAGAAATCAACTAGTGAGATGATTATGGGTTTGAACCATCAAAAACCGCAACTACAAATGACCCTAACCACCAAGGACCTGAATATCCAAGGGCCCCCTCTTCCAAACCTCCAAGGCCCCCTCCCTCCAACTTTTTGGGCCCCTCCCTCCCTTTTTTAACGTGGTAATTTTTTTAACTTTTTGGTTAACGTGTCTTGGAATGACATGAAATATACTTAAAATAGAAAAAATTCACATTTAATATTTTCTAAATACAAAATGGGAATAATATAAACATGTTACTCAAGACTTCTACTATTAGAAAAATAATGTTTGTAGTAGCACTTTTTTTTAAACTGAATTTTTTTTTTGGACTGAATTTTTTTGGACTTGGACATTATTCAACTTTTTTTTACATGTCTTAGAATGACATAAAACATACTTGAAATATAAAAAATTCACATTTAATGTTTTCCAAATCCAAATGAGAATGATATAAAAATGCTAGTCAAGACTTTTACTATTAGAAAAATAATGTTTGTAGTAGCACTTTTTTTTGGACTGAATTATTTTTGGAACTTAGAAATTATTCAACTTCTATTTACGTATCTTAAAATGACATGAAATATGCTTGCACCTGTACCAATCGTACTTTATGCTTACTCATAGACACGGCGCGGCTTTCCCACTGGTAATCTATGGCAGGTTATCGACACTGCCTAGTTTATTGCAAGTATAAATCAGAAATTTTCACGCAGTGGAAGGATAAACACATATGTCTTATCTTTAAAAATGTGAAGATGGGGCATTTTAAGACAGTTTGTTCACATGATAGTGTTATTGTAGCATTGAATGCTGACAAGGAGAAGTATTTGAACTATGAAACAAGTACAAGTAGTAGCACTATCGGAAACGTATGCGTACATTGTCATGACAGTAAGGAATTAAATTTTTTTGAAGTACCAAAACAATTCAACTCTTATGATGGTGGATATGCGAGATTGGTATCTCCGGAGATGATTGCACTCAAAGAGAATGCCAACATAAAAATAATAGTTGATGAAGAGGAGCCTCTTCTTGCTAGTGCTTGTGGTAACATGTTGCCCAGTGTTAAACCCTATCGTCAGCTTTCGGGAATTAGCATTCAACGGAAGGTCAAAAGAAGACAGGTTAAATCAAAGAAAGTTGTTCAATGATGTTAATAATGTATAATAATGTGTGAAACATATTTTTATATTCAGGTTCAGGTTCAGGTTCATACATTTTTATTAACAAAAAAACAACTCAATGTGACAACAAGTCGCACTAAAGCAAGAAGATGCTTGAAAAAGCGACCGGTTGGATATCATGCATGCCAAATCATCAAACCAATTAAAATGAAAAAAGGGGAAAACAGTAATAATAACTGAAAATAATGATAAATATAATAATGGCACAAAATATATATATAAAAAAAAAGCCTTCTCTCGAACCATTAACACTACCAAATTCCTGAAAAGAAATGATTTTTAATACGGGTTTTAAGTTGCGGCACACTTTCAGCTTGACGAACAGAATCTGGGAACGAATTTCAAACTGACGGGCCCATGTGTCTGGTCACTTGACTCGCTCTCGTTGTGTTCCGTGGCTCAGATGCAAGACTATCCGCACTCCTAGTCGAATAATCGTGATAAAACGAATTAGGCTTAAAAATATTCATAACAAAATCCAGTGCAAAACCATTCAGACACTGAAATACAAAAACTCCAATTTGATAATCCCTTATTTCACCAACCTTTAAAATTTTAAACTTTCTAAAAAGTGATTCAGTGCTATCAATACCACGATCATACCTTCCAATCAACCTTTTAGCCTTATTCTGCAGAACTTGAACTCTTCTAAAATTGCAACTAAAATTACTCGCCCAAATCAAACAACCATAATTTATATAAGGCGCTATTATGGAAAAATACAATAAAAGCAGAATTTTCAAAGGTAAAAAATTTTGAAAACGGCTCAGAACTCCAAGGCCTCGTGCCAGCTTGCATGCTATGATGTCGCAGTGTTTTCTCCAACTCAAGTTTCGATCCAGGATGAATCCCAGATATCGGATCTCTTCGACTTGTGAGAGCGGTAGGCCATTGTAAATAATGACACCAGGGAGAGTGGGAGCAGAAACAGTCCTCGTAAACATCATAAAATTAGTTTTTGATGCATTGACGCTAAGTAGGCTAGCACAAACAAATTCATGTAGGCCATCCAGTGCCTTATTAGCCTTGAACAAGAGCTCTTGCAGCGACTTTGCTGCAATCACTAAAGCCGTGTCGTCAGCAAAAGAAGTAACTGAAGCTCCCGGAATGCAGAATCTCATTGTGTCTACAAATATCAGGTACAGAAGAGGACCAAGAACTGAGCCCTGTGGAACACCACACTTTATGGGAAACGGCTGAGAAGATTTGTTACTCAGAGTCACTCGTAGCTTCCTTTCACTTAAATACGATTCAAACCAATTTAAAACACTACCCTTTATGCCTAAATAACACAGCCTTTCCAATAAAATCTTAAAATCAACAGTGTCGAAAGCCTTTCTAAAATCAATAAAAACGCCCATGCACTGCTCGCCATTCTCAAGTGCTGAGTTAATATTTTCCAGAAGATGCTGGACTGCCTGCGTCGTCGAGTGTCCTTTCCGGAAGCCAAATTGACCATCGTGTAAAACACCAATTTTCATCAGATACTCGTAAAGCCGGTGATGAACAATCTTTTCATAAACTTTTGAATAAATCGGGAGAATTGATATTGCTCTCCAATTAGATATATCAGTTTTGACTCCACCTTTGTGCAACGGTACAACTTTAGCTATTTTAAGCGCACTCGGAAACATCCCCTTTTCCATAGAAATATTGATAAGGTATACGAGGACATGAAGCAAATAAACCAGAACCAACTTGAGCGTTCTAAGGTTCATTCCATCAACTCCTGCACTGTTTGACTTAATCGTGCTAACAATTTTGCGTACCTCCTCTTCAGTACAAGGCTGGAAATGCATTTCGAAACCTCTTCCTCGCTCATCCACAAAACTGCTTGATTCGAAAACATGGGAGCTCCTTGCTTCTTCTTGAATCTTGCAGCCAATTTCAGAGAAATATTGTCCAAATGCGTTGCAGATTTCCTCAGTTTCTTCCAAGGTCCTATTATTTAGCACAATTTTTGGCTCCGATGGCTTCATAGGGCCTTTTAGAAGATCATTCACAACTTGCCATGTTGCTTTGGGGTTACCTTTACTTTCTTCAAATACATTTGTAAAATATGCCTTCTTTTTTTTCCTTCTTAGGGCATTTGCCCTATTCATTAGCTCTTTATACATCACATGGAGCTCATTATTCTACGGATGATTCAGATGCTCCTCACACGCCTGATTTCTCATATTAAACAGATTCAGAAGCTCATCATCACACCATGGTTTTCTCGGTTTATTCTTTCTGGGGTTTGTTTCTTTAAGCGGACACGTCCTATCATAAACATTCGACACTATTTGGTTAAACTTTTCAAATGCTTCCGACGGATGATCTTCATTCAGTACTGTTTCCCAGTTAATAACACTGATTTGTTCTTCAAATTTTTTCAGATTAATTGGCTTCAGTTCACGCATTGGTATTTTATTCTTTCTGTTATGTTTCTTCACTTCAGAATTCAAATGCAATACAACCGGAAGATGGTCGGAGGCTGGGCTTATAACAACAGAGCAGTACGCTTTACTTAGTATCGCTGAAGACACAAACACATTATCGATGAGCGTTTCCGAATGATCCGTGATTCTCGTTGGAATGCTCACGGTCGGGTATAAATCATTTGACATCATCAGACTCAAAAAATCTAAATTTGGTCCACGTACATTTAACAAATCAAAATTAAAGTCTCCCATACATATAAACTCTTGACTAGATCTATTTACCTTTGCAGCAATAGATTCAAATCCTTCAGCAAACTCTTCAAATGATGCACTTGGTGGCTTATATACAACAGTAAAAATACAAGCTCTATTTTCAAACTGAATTTCTATACTAAGGGTTTCTATCTTACCCTCCTTCCAAATGTCCAAATCCTTTCTAATTTTCCAATTCAAATCCTGTCGGACAATGAAAGCCAGGCCTCCACGTCCCATTGACGATCGACTTCGAGCAATCAGTTCATAACCTGGAAAGTTAAAGGACGAAAGAAGGGTATCATGACCCAAAAATGTTTCACATAATGCCATTATATGTATATTATTAGATCGGGAAATAAAATCAAAAATCTCATGGTAAGAAGACGTTAAATGACAATTCCATGTACATGCATGAAATCCAGACCGGCATAACTCCTCCAAAGTTGATAACTGACGATATTTACTATCAAGAGATGGACGAAAACTAATTTGCGACCCATCATTTCCAATATCCGTCAACAAATAATCATCAACATTAAACGGATTATCTTGCAAATCACTCAATCTTCCACTTAAACTACTACTCATATCAACTTACGCAAAAAAGAATCTTATAATTCATCCCTTTTCCGCGCTCAAACGAGACGATATTTATGCTCATAAGAAATCAAAAAATAAACAACAAAATAAAAATATAAATAAAGAGTAATATAGAACATCTTAACGAGATAAACACTACCAAACTACTCATAAACAACAAACTAAACGCAATCTGAAAGCGAGTTAATTCGACGAGCAGCTCGCTCACCCGGAAGCATTGCGAGAACCTGGCCACGATCTCACCATACATTTTTCACGCCAAACTTGTCTCTCGCGGCACTCAGGATATCGCGACGGCGCTTGGTTAGAGACTCAGACAAAAAGATTTTCGAACCAGCCAATTTTGATTTACTCGCAAACACTTTACGGGCCGTCTCACAGGTAGAAAATCTCACGAACACTGGTGCAACTTTATCGTTTGCCGACCCTGGATTCTTCAATTTCGACCTGTAAACCATAGCAAAATCACAATCAGAGATATCGGAAAGCCCCAGCTTTTGCGAGGCTATATTCAGAATGGTCGACTTCAAGTCAACACCCGGCTGCTGCTTAATACCATGAAAAACTATAGTTCCAAGCTGTTTTTCTTGCTCATAATCATCAATTTTCACTTCTAATTTTGCAATTCGGTTCTCTAAATTTTCAATCAGTCCTTTGATATTCTTTACTGATACCAACAATTGCTCTAGCTTCGGATTAAACTCAAGCGACACTGAAAAGTATATTTCACTCACGATAGTCTCAACAGAAGTTTTCAGAGTTCGGTCGTTTCCGCATTTATCTTGAACTTGCTTAGTAATCGCGCTTATCATTGATTCTTTTATCTTAGCGATTTCTTCGTCAGTTGCGACTATTTTAACTAGCAAATCCGCGGTAGATGGTTCAGAAGAAACTGCTCTCAGCGATGCGAAAGTTTTGGAAGCCGTCTTATAAATTTCCGGGTTTTGGTTAACCTCTTTAAACGCACTTCCAACATTTTTATCAGTTTTTGTAGATGCTTCGTGGTAATTGTCCTCAAATGAGATGAGACTATTCTCCGTTAGGCGCGACTCTGTGTGATCTCCATACGCAAAAACTAAGTAGTTGAAGATTCCTTTTTTATCCTTTGAAACTTGGATAATTCTTACGGGCCACAGCGGGAATCTTTTGAAATTCGCTAACGCAAGCTGGAACTGTTGGAATTTTGACATTTCTTCGCTACTACGAGAAAAACCAAAAAAGAGAAAAAAAATCAACTTATCTTTCAGTGGGCAGGCCCACGGCAGCAGTGGCAATCAGCAATTGACGGCTGGCCCGGTGGTCCGTGGAACCTGCTTTGTTATTCACCACCGTACTCTGGCATCCTTAATCAGCTAATCCAAAGTAATTCAAACGCCACACAAATAATAGGACGATCTGTTGATTGCTACCGTAATATAAGTCCTTTTTCTTTTCACAAAACTTGAATTAATTCACTTATTGCGAAACTGTCCACTGTAATTTATTCTAAATTTAATCCGGCTTAAAAACAAAACAGATGTTTTGTTTTTACATTAAAAATATATTAAAAATATTACATTAAAAATATATTACATTAAAAATATTATTACATTAAATTACATTAAAAATATATTATACATTACTTTGTTACGCGATCATTATTTTCTTAGGGTATGCTAGAACGTTCAACGTTTAGAATATCTATTAAAAAGTTGGAGATAATAAGAAAAGGAATTTTCATAAATATAGATACTACTACTAGCAAGCTAATAGGGGAACATATTAGAAAATGAGATAGATTAAAATAACTTTTACCAAAGTCTGAGAGATATGAGCTGAATTTTTCTCAAAAATCTCCACAGACAAGCAATACCCGTCCAGACACATAGACAGAGAGAGTTTTCAGTTTTCAGAAACAGGAACACCCACTTTTAAAGTACATCTGATTTTATTAATAAAATTTCATTTTTAATAAAGTTGTAACAAACTCTATATTGAATTCATCTCTTGGATACACAATACAAAAATTTCATTCAAGAAATTATGAAAAAATTGTAAGTAAGTAGCAAACTCTTTCTTGAATTCACCTCTTAAAAACACAATAAAGAAATTTCATTCAAGAAATTATGAACAAATTGTCTTGCACTGAGGGCTCTGAGGAATTTATCATCCTAAAAGACCTAGTTTCCAGAACTTTCAACTACATTGAACAAAATGGATATCTCAAAATTTTGATTGGATGTGTTTTAAACGGTGGGCGTAAGAAGGGCGTTTGTCGTTCTTCAATTACTTTCAACTATTAAAAAAGGCACTAGCCCTTTCAATTTCCAATTGAATGAGTCCTTCTGAAGTTTCTACGACAATACTTTCAATAAAAACCTTATATGCCCCCTGGGCACAACCTACAAGCCTTGCCCTGAGGGCTGTGGGGGGGAGGGGTTACCATCCTAGAAACCTAATTTCCAAAACTTTCAACTACGTTGAATAAAATGGTTATCTAAAAATTTTGATTGTATGTGTTCGGGGAAAGGTGGGTGTGAAAGAGGTATTAGTTGCCCTCAAATCACTTTTGACTATTAAAAAGGGCACTAGCCCTTTGAATTTCCAATCGAATGAGCTCTTTTTCAAGTTTCTACGACAAAGATTTCAATAAAAACCTTATATGCTCCCAAATTTGGATCACATATCTTTGATAAGATCTACTAGGTTTCGTAGGATTCCGTAATTTAGGTGGATATGCCATAGGCCATTTCTCCAAATAAGGTCAAATGCTTGCCTAAAGTCGATGAAGAGCTGATACAGGTCGCGACCGAATTCCAGAAATTTCTCTAAAATTTGGCGAATAGTGAAAATTTGGTCAACGGTTGATCTCCCAGGGCGAAAACCGGCTTGGTATTCTGGATGACTAAGGATGACACGGCTCTGATGAATGAATGAATGAATGTTTTTTTTACCCATCTTTAGCAATACAAAAAAGTAAAAATTGAGTAGAGAGAAAATGAAAAGAAAACAACAAAACACATCGAACAAACGAACAACTTAAATTAATACTTTAATAACTAAGAAAAAACAGCAAAAAACTAATAGCGAAACTATTTACATAAAAAGACAACCATTACACATTACTGACCATATATTATCCGTTGGAGTATAATTCGGGTGAATATCTTGGCAGTTTGACTTGTTAGGCTAATAGGACGGTAATTATCATATATCGCGTTTGACCCCTTCTTGTGTAGCGGAACAATTGTGGCTTCGCACCAAGAAGTTCGGAAATGATCCTCTTGCCAGGCAGCGGATACAATTTTGTGGAGAAGATCTGTAAGTGGTTCACACCGGACTTTCAGCAGTTCTGCCTGTATTCCGTCCGTGCCAGGGACCTTGTTAGTATTCAGCGCTTGGATGGCATCTTTGACCTCAGAACGGAGAGGAGATGGGATGGGGTCTGAGACAGTAACAGGAAACAGGTCCAGGACAGCAGGGTTTGGAAGATTATCAGGATTAAGCTTTTCAATGCTCCATCCATCTCGATCAGATACCTTCTGTGCTTTGTATCTGGGAGCCGTTTTTATTTAGCAGTGCACAAGAACTGAGACTTTTCTTGCTTGTTAGCTCACGAACTCTCTTATACATGAAGTGTGAGTCGCCTTTCTTAAAATCAGACTGACACTGTTCGCATTTGTCTTTAATGTAGGTGCGATGGGCTCTGCGGATGGCTTTTTCTACTGCACGCTTCAACTGCTTATATCTGTCCCTGCTCTCTCTGTCTGACCTGCTATTGTGTTTTCGTTTCTCAGCACATAATAAAATAATTTCGTTGGTTATCCAAGGCTTTTTATCACCCTTTATGGTTCCTAGGGCGGACATCGCTACTTCGCTGTTGATCTTAGAGGAGTATGTGACCAGTTTATCGACATCCTCTTTAGATAAAGTTATAGGAATATTAGAAAGAAGGTCCGATATTTGAGCAGACAGTTCATCGATGTAGGTCTGGCGGGTTTGAGGGTCTTTGAGAAGATGTGTGTTGGAACGAACGGGTCTCTTATTCAGCTTTGCGGAAGATTTCAGACGTATCTTTAGTGCAGACATGACCAGGGAATGGTCGCTGTCGAAATCGCCCCCTGCGAGGGTGACAGTATCTAGCACAGACGATCTCCACCGTCTAGAGACGAGCACGTAATCAATTAGATTACGGGTTTTTCCATCCGGTGAGGTTCCTGTCGCCTTACGACGTTCTCTGTGTTTGAAGAGAGAATTGGTAATGGCTAGATCACTGTCTCTGAAAAATTCAGTGAGGCGTTCTCAGTAGAGTAGTACATTATACTTTGCTTACACATATAGGAAATACTTTGCTTACACATATAGG
>JAQQPU010013495.1:0-19802 GCA_029168905.1 Artemia sp. Kazakhstan ARC1039 | reverse complement strand
CTCTGACTTTCCCCCTCCCCCCTCTTTTCCCTTTAGTCCCCTTATCCCCCTCCTCTGCAAACTCCCCCTTACAAACCCAACATATTTTTTGATTTTTAATCGCGAGACGATCCTCTGCAGACAACACCATTGGATAATGCGTATTTCTCAAACGAGAAATAGTGCCATTAGCCGTGCCAATTAGTTTAGTCAGTGCCTTGACCATACACTCGTTCTCATCCAATGTCTCAACTATTTCTAACAACCACATGGTGTTAGAACTGTCTGTTTGCGCATGAGCATAGGACACTGCAATGGCCTGGTGTTCTTTGATTCGGTTTGGATATTGGGGATCGTTCACCTCCACCAGCTTAGCTTCACAGTCTAAAGATATTTTGTTGCATTGGAGGAGGGTGTTTTGGAAATTTTTAAAGCGTAGAATGGCCCTATCCCCTGAAACCGTTTCCACTGTCTGATATCCATGCCGTCTACAGTATCTCATGTGATTTCGCAACTTTAATTCAGTCCAAAATCTAAAGAGGCATGTTGGACAGTAGAAACGGGTCCCCTTATTCTTACCCTCCCCCAGAACTCTACTAATATCTGTAATTGGATTAAAATGGCCAATTGCATTCGGTTGACTAGGTGGTGTGTATAACAACCAAACCCAGTGTTTAACCAAATCAACTGACGGTCCCCTTACGGGGAAGTCCACCCCCTTCTTTTTAGAACGAGCCCCATCTTCAAATTCAGTTTCATACTGAACCACAGTAACGCCGATATTTAAATGGGCATTAGCCTTTTCAAAAATATCAATGGATTTTAGCGTTACTGGGTATTTTCCTTCTGAGCAAGAGAAATCTACAATGGGGAAATTGGACCCGTCCTTCCCATGTACAGCCCAGTGATCTAAATTCGTATTGGTAGCGTCACGTGCTAGAGGCTCGAATGCTGATATGAGGAAAGCATACCTGAAACATTTTTGATCTGTTTTAAAACAAATCTTCTGGACACCTTGACAACCTACTAGATCTGGATTATAATTTAAAACTGTACCCTTATCCCTATGCCCCCCTCTTAAAAAAAATCTTTCTTAAATTTACAAATATTTACACTTAAATTTTCAATAAATAAAACTACAGACCCACTCCCATTTTCGTTATAGTTCTCGAGATGCGCTATAGTTTGTCCTACCCATTCACTAAAAACACCATCAATATTTTCTAAATTTGGATAAATTACGCGCATCTCGGAATGTATATAATGATAATAAACTTAACTTTTCCCCTCATTTAAATAAAAAACCTTTAAAACAATAGAAACCTTAATTGAATCCCTACCCCCCATAACTGAATTTGCTTCTCCAGCAGTGCACGAATTTTATCTACATAAGCATGCACAATTTCTACAGGATCAAACAAAAAATTTCCCCCCATTAGAGAATTAAAGGGATCCCCAAACGTCGCAGTGAAAACAACTATATTATTTAAAATTGTATTGGACAATTGAAAATCAGGAAAAGTTGTAACCTCTTCTTGTATATTACCCCCTGCCCCAAGTAGTTCAACAATATTTGGGCTATGTTCCACTTCAGTTTTTTGACGTGGAAGTAGGTAATCAGTGGGAGGAGGGTTCCCAGTTAATTCGTTTGTGAAATCCTCTAAAATTTGTAGGGTATTTGGAGCAAAGGCAAGTCCCCCTCTGAACTAGGAAACTTAACCTTGCTCAACTGTGCTAGGTTCTACATTGAAATAATTACATAGAAACTCATCAATATTAAAAGGTATTTCATTAGAGTTAATGATACCATGCCAGTCATTGATAGCTGATGTTTCATTGTCCTGAATGGTGTCCTCTCCTTTACTCGATGACGATGGTGAGTAAGGGACCAATGCACCAACCTATAAATGAAAAAATAGCTTATTTTCAAAGTGTTCAAATCACCCCTACTGTTAAAATTTGGATTATTATTTAAAGTCAGCTTAATAGCATTTGGTTAATTCAACTGAAAGTTCCAGCTTAATATATTTACAATCTAAAACATCACTTTACATAGAAGGCGGCAATTTTTTCAAAGATAGTTTATTTTCAAAGTGTTCAAATCATCCATTTTTTTTGCGGCACTTTTCGGGCCCGCAGCGCATCTTGCAGCGCTCTCCGGGTCCGTGGCGCATCCTCGCGGTGCATCCCTGCGGCGCTTCTTGGGCCCGCGCTGCATCCCGCAGCGCTTCCCACAGCTCTTCCCGACCGGCTCCCAGCCCCCTTTACATAATGCTCGTCAAAAGTTGAAATATTTCAACTTTCTAATTCCATACAGATTCAGTGAACTCATGAGTTTAATTATTGTAACCTGTCGTGCACGAGTGTTCCAATTTCCAAGATTGAACTTCAACAGGCAGGAAAATGCCGAGAACCGTTAACTCGGTTTCCCCTCACTAGAATCTTGGCACGATGTAAGGCTCAGTGCAAATTAGAACGCTGGTATGTGACAGATGGATAAAATGGAATAAACTCTCTCTTAAAACTATGTGAAAAATAGAATTCACAGAGTTTCAAAGGTACCTAAAACTATATGTGATAGTGAAGAGATAGCAACAGAGAAAATAGTAAAGATTAGAAAAAAGAGCGGTTTCTTTGCAATAAAATACATTTAGATATCTCTGAGGGAGGGCAGAGAAAATAATGGTTGGGGGGGGGGGGTTAATATCTCAGAGATACACTTTTACACAATGTTGAAAAATAGTGAAAAGGAAAAACATTGGAAGAAATAGATTTATATTTCTATAAGATAGGTAGGAAAAAATGCTCATATTTGCATATCCTGGCTGCACTTGGGTGCCAGATGGTCCGGGTAGTGCATGTTGGAGGGCGGACGGGTCGACGTCATTAATATTTCGTGCAGATTGGGCTGCGGCTTGTACAGTAGGACCTGTGACTTGTGCAGTCGAGCCGGTGATGTCATGGGCTTGCACAGACAGCTGCACTTGGGCAGGCAGCGTGGAGCTGGGGGGTTTCGGCCAACGGCCATATTGAACAACTGCTGCTCTTACAGGGGCTGCCTCATCCTCTCTTGCTTTCTTACTAGGAGGTGGGGCACATTCTTCACTATTTGCGTTACCCCTAGCTCTCTTTACATCTGGAGGGGCTGCAAATTCTTCATAATTTGCCTTAAAGAAGAGAAAAAAATTAGTATCAAAATAATTTCCCCCTTATTTTAAAGAAAGAAAGTTAGTACCCTCGTCCATATAATTTTGTCTAGAAAAGCATTTATCTCAAAGAAGCCCCTACCCCTTTTCAGTAAAGCAAAAAGTAAAAATTTCGCGAGAAATATATTAGGCTTAGAAATCAAACGTTTTTATTAGACAACTTGTAAAAAAATAAATCATGACAATCAGTAGTCTATAGCCATAGGATAGGAATCATTATTTCTGTTTTTACCATTTAGAAAAATATTAAATTTTCCAGTCTATAGGCTTTAAATTAGATCGTTAACTCAGCGGCCTATAGACCTAAATTTTGCAAACATAGGTTAAAATGCTATTCAATTTACACATAATATAAGCTTCATGCAACTCCCAAAGACCTTTCTTTCTAGCCTTGCACAGTTTGTTTTCATTTTACACTGATGGCGGTAGAATTGAGACATTGCCCCCTCCCCCCCCCCCTTTTACATAATTTACTTACAACGAAGCTGTTAGAAGCGAGGCATTGCCCCCTCTCCCCCCTTTTACATAATGTCCTAAATATATTGTTAGACCTCAATTTGAAAATAATCCGTTTCACTTCCCCAAAATAGAGCATCTTGTATTATTGCAATTGCATCAAAGTGTTTTAATTTTGACGGAAGAACAGTTCCTTTGACTTTGACCGCCGCGTTCATAAACACAGAGGGAAAAGGGGTGATAGCTAATTTTAACCTTGCATAGAGCCTTGTGTCAAAACAGAGCGGCATTTTCTTTAAAAATTGACAGAAGTCAGTAGACACTTTAAATCACATTAGAGAAAGGCTAAAATTTAACGAAAAGATAATTATTTCTATTTGCGTGAATTTGGTTGTAAATCAGTGAGGGAGGGGGGTTAGGTTTCGAGGGTAAAAAGAATATATTTTACGTTTTCCATCGAGTATAAAGATTGTATAGTGATGTTTGTAATGTATGGGGGGGGGTGGGGGTTTATACTGGAGGGTGACCAAGGAAAAAAATTTTATTTTGAAAAAAAAACATGGAATTTAACGAAAAGATAATTATTTCTATTTGCGAGAATTTGGTTGTAAAAAAATGGGGGGGGGGTAGGTTTCGAGGGTAAAAGAATATATTTAATTTTTTCCATCGAGTATAAAGATTGTATAGTGATGTTTGTATTGTATGGGGGGATTTACGTGAATATACTGGAGGGTGACCAAGGAAAATAATTTTATTTTGAAAATAAAAAATGTAGTTACATTGCTAATTGTGGCTGTCAAGGCTTCTAATTCATCAAATTTATCCATTGTTGTTTGAACTATGTCAAAATAATTTCTGATAATTTAATCACATTGCATGCCCGTTATATACGAAATCTCAAGGTCATATTATTATGTAAGCAAGCCCTCTGATTGGCTGAGAAGGAAACACGTGATCTAACTGTTTCCTGGAAACTCATAACATTTGCATCAAGCAACAAAAACACACCTGGAGAAAGAGGTCATTGACCTGTCCCCATTAGACTCAATAATCCATAAATGTGAGAAAGTTCCTGTTTTTCCATTCTCACTGACAAAAGCCATAAAACAGACATAAATGTGAGAAAGTTCCTGTTTTTTATGCTCACTGACAAAAACCATAAAAACATCCATAAAAGTGAGAAAGTTCCTGTTTTTCAAATTCTCACTGACAAAAACCATAAAACAGACATGAATTGCTGTTGACATCCATGAAAAACATCAAATAAATTGACCAACACACATAACCATCCAAGAAAACATCCATAAAAGTGAGAAAATTCCTGTTTTTTCAAGTGAGAAAGTTCCTGTTTTTCAAATTCTCACTGACAAAAACCATAAAACAAACATGAATTGCTGTTGACATCCATGAAAAACATCAAATAAATTGACCAACACACATAACCATCCAAGAAAACATCCATAAATGTGACAAAATTCCTGTTTTTTCAAGTGAGAAAAATACTGTTTTTCCATTCTCAGTGAGAAAACCATAAACCACGTGGTTCTATGCCCAAATAAGGAGTCCCGCCCGGACCTCCTGAGGCATCTCTACTATTTTCTCGACTTTAACCAAACCATTATTACTCCTCATACCAGACACATTTCATTTTCGGTTTTAACATGTAACAGTAGCTATATTTATACAGCACCCTGTATGAAGCCTTTTATGGTTAATGCTTCTTATTTTTTCAGTCGCCCTGTTAAGACACGATAACTTTGGAAAGGGACTAAAGTGACTGTTGAAGGACCCGATAACTACAATTGTAAGACATCTAGTGCCAGAGTATCATTTAATTTTTACTGGAGCAATTTTCAGCTCCTTTACATTGAAAGGAAATAAAGTGGGATAAAATTTCTAATCAGAAAACACAGCGCAGAACCTTGAGTGGCGAAGAAGCAGATTCTCATTTTTTTAAAGGTGTGGTATGTATTAATTACCCAGGGGCACCACTTACAAGGGGTATGGAGGGAATCCCCCCTATAAGTCCTCGGAAAGGACTTTTATCGGGCGAAGCCTGACAAAAGTTGCTATCTTTTGGTGCAAAGTAAAGCTTGTGTAAGGGATTTCGTCGGGCAAAGCTCGACGAAACTTATTACTTCATGTGCGCGAAGTCGACAAAAACCTATTGGCCCCATAAAAAACGACTAGTCGAGTGAAGCCCTATAAAACTTGGTGTTTGTCGGTCCACTGTAAAGTCATAAAAGAATTTCGTCGGGCGAAAAACAACAAAATTCACTGCTTCATCTGCACAAAGTCAATAGAAACCAATTGCCCCCCCCCCTAGAAAAAGATTTGTTGAGCCAGGCCCTACAAAACCCGATATACAGTCGGTCTGATCTAAGACTTCCGTCGGGTGAAGGACTACAAAATTTACTGCTTCATCTGCGCGAAGTCAACAGAAACTTAATATGTTGTCGGTCGATTATAATGTCATGAAAGATTTCTGTCGGGCAAAGGTGACGAAATTGGCTGCTTTATCTGTGCAATGATGACAGAAAACAATTTGCCACCTAGAAAACGACTTGTCTGGCGGAGTTGTGAAAAACTTAATATTTTTCAACGCGATGGTTAGCCGGGACAATTCTAATGGCTCTACTGAGAAAAAACTTGTTGGGAAATATTGTTGTTTCTTCCCAAAATATCGGAAACAGCTGACATATTTTGCTAATAGCCTACATGAGCCAATAGAATTGCGAGGTTATACTAAGGTTATTTAGAACTATGGCCAGGTTTTCTTATAAAAGTTTTTGAATTTGTTTCGAGTTTTTCATTTTTTTTCGAATCAGTTAAATAAATACAGACAAAAAAGCGTGGTGAAATCGAAGTATCATTTTAGACATCACTTGAGGAAGTTCGTTCAGCTCGGAAGGGAAGTGGTCCAGGAAAGGAATAAAGAGCAAAGTTCTATAGTGGTTGAGAATTTCTGGATCGTGTGCATGCATACTCCGGCCACCTCTCGTCCTTGGACGAGTCATCTCCAGTCCTAAGTCTCTGGCAAACTCTGAGCTTTGTCGAAAATAGACGTGAAAGCAGTAGCAGCCTTTCCTCGCATTTCCTTTGTTTTTGAAAGGACAGTTTCCATGTGCCTGCATGCAGCTGCCAAATCACAGTCAACTGACTGAAGAGTCTTGCACAGTGGAAGCGTAAGGCAGAAAAGCTCTTTGACCACATGGAGACACACAAAAAATGGGACTGGTTCATCGTGTCCAGCAACTGCGCCGTTTTTGCACAAGTTTCTGCATTTCCATTCTCTTCAAGAGCTACCAAGGATCGCAGGATTGGTCGGTACAGCTCAAGAAAAGGCACGGCTGGATCGTGGCGCTCCACCCATCTTGTTTCGTAGAGTCCGGTTAAAGTATGTTTCCTCACATCCGGTAGTATTTCGTTGATCTTCTCTTTTAAATTCTGTGTCTTGAGTGGGGAAGTATGGTAAAAACTGCAGACTTGTGACAAGACACCGAAGAAATGCTTAAACGCCAGAATAGAGCATACAGAAGAGATGACCAAGTTGGGACTATGTGCACTACAATGGACGTAAAGCACCTTCGGATACTTTTCACGTATAACAGCCTGGACACCCCTAAGATGCCCACTCATCGCTGCTGCACCGTCATATCCCTGACCAACTATCTTGTTCAGATTAAGACCAAGGCTTTTGATTAATCGCAGGATTGATGAAGCCAGAGCTCGCCCAGTCAAATAAGAAACTAGGGTAAAACAAAGGAAGTCCTCATGCAGGTGAAAGTGTAGCGGACGCAAACAGACAGCTGCTCGGTATTCGAAACGTCCGCCGTTTCATCGGTGAGCACCGAAAAGCATGGACTTGCGTTTACTCTTTCCACAATAGACTGCTGAAGAAGCTCCCCGTATGCGGCGGTAATACCATTCTGGATGATGGGAGAAAGATACGTGGCATTTCCGGCCGCAGAAAGAAGATGGTTCTTCAGAGCATCGTCACCGTGCCTCATCCTTAGCCGCAGTAGTGCTCGGAAGTTGCCATCATTGTGAGAAGGTTCTGGATTCGAGACCGAAATGGGGCTGGAATCGTTGGTACCACGAACGTCAAGCTGTTGCCGCCCATAAAATATCAGCGTCTCAACAATTGGTTTCAACTTCTGGCGATTTTCTTGAACCTGCGCTTTCCTCGCCGTTTCTACTTGGTGAACGATATTGTCCTGCTTTTTCTCCGAGACAGAAATGAAGTTTTCAGCCGATACGGTGCAGTTTCTAAGAAACTCTGCCTGTTGGTGAGCTGTGAAGCACTCTATCGCATCCTTCCTCTTCCTGAATGGTTTGATGACTAGATTTCCCAAGCGCTGGGGCCAGCCTTTACCAGCTGTCTCTGACGAGAACAGAACGCAAAATCTGCAAAAAGCAGCGTCCTCAGACGGAGAGTAGGACAACCAACTGAAACTTCAGCTTCCATTTTTCGGATACTGGAAAAATGTAAGGGATATCTGGAGTCCAAGATATCCCTTGTTTCGTAGAGCAAACTAAGTTTAGAATTTGCATCGAGACTGGATGATTTGTTGACAAAACGACCGATGTCATTTGCAAACAACGACAGAGACTGGGTTGGTGCAGGTGCGTGCTGCGTCATGGTTGGTTCCAGTGTGCGTGATTCAGAAGCTTCAACGATGGCTCCAGTGCCCTTCAGATCCACATGTGTAGATGAATGCTCCGCAGACGTCCCGCTAACGCCACTGTCAGAAACATCCCTGGTCCGCTTGGGCACGAAAAACGACGTAATGTCACACTTCCTCTTCATGTTGAAAAGCGCTCTTCTCTTATCCAAGTCAAAAATTGAACTGAACTGAACTGACAATCTTGCACTCTCTTATAATATTTACCTTGAGCCCCCATTAATCCTAATATACTATGCAAGGTCTGACCGTGAATAATAAGGCAAACATGGGGTTACCTAATTGCGTAAGCTGATCACTACCGTTTACCCACAAAATTGCAATAGGATTTATGTATGCCACAAAATGCAATAGGATAATAGCGCATATTAACCCTAATTTTCTATACAAGGTCAGGTGAACATGGGGTTATCTATGGTTACCTAATTGCGTAAGCTGATCAGAACCGTTTACCCACAAAATGCAATAGGATTTAGTGTGGGAGTAAATTTTTTTCTGGTAAGGTTTTGTCCTTGCAGGTGTTTTTTAGACTAATTTTTGACTCGGTCAAAATTTTTTTTGACGGAGTCAAAAATGAGGGGGTCAAAAATGGGGGGTTTCGAACCGGGTGACCCCCCTGGATACGGCCTTGATGGAGCTACGTTTATTAGGCAGTCAGAGAAATTCATTTCTCAGATATTGTCAAGAATGGAAGGAGTAGAATCTGAAGCCAAAACTTTACAGCAAGCAGGAATCGTCAGAGTCGAGCCCAATCCCGGACTCAAGAAAAAAAAATCCAACCCAGAAAAGCTGAAGATTATCAAGCTAGGACAATTTCATCCAAAAATTGATTTTCCAGAAAACGAGGAAATCCAATCTCAGAGTTCCAAACACCAGTTGTAGTTTGTTAGAAACTGGTAAAATGAGTACCTTTACCTAGAGTATAGTGTCGAGAAATATTTAGCTCATTGCTCTTCTTGTTCGTTTGTTCCAACTGGACCTGGGCGCAACTACAGAAGCATAGATTCTTCATTTATAACAGGAAGTAGAATCCGACACAGAATGCAAAGCAAGGGCGCCATGGCTGAAATGTTCGTCACCCACTACCAATCAAATGGTCACAAAGCTTCTATAGATGGTCTTATTTGTTTTAGAGAGATAAATCATTACCAAGATTAGTTAACAAGGAGAAACTAATGAAAGATATAGATTCAGAAAAAGAAAGGGAAAGAGGGCGTCACATTATATACATCTTGCTAGATGTTACCACGGGAAGGCGTAATAACATCGAACCGCCAGGAGCACAAACGTCAGGTGCAGTACAAAATCCGTCATGAGATCGACAAAAAAATTCGTCAGAACCTCGAACCGTCATAACATCGTAAAATTTAAAGCTTTAGTTTTTATAGGGTTTAGGGAGGAAAAGGTACCTAGATTGGGTTAGGTTACGTATTTAATATATGCTATGTTTCACCCCCATCCCCCTGATGTGCAAACATATAGCCGAAATTTGTTCTTAATTATTATATACTTATCACATTATATAAACTTATAAATTTTTTTAGATGTTATGACGGTTCGAGGTTCAGACGGTTCGAAGTTATGACGTTCCGTGCTTGTGACGGTTCGCCGAAACGGTAGCACTCCGTTACCACCACTCTAGGTAAAGAAGGGCTGGCAATTCGTGGGAAGAATCATGACAATGAAAATCACGTTGAGATAGCCAATCTTCTTTCGAGACACAACATCTAATTAGACCATCGAATGAAAAAGCAGATGAAGCCGAATGTCACCAGCTATATGTCGGGTAATAGCCAAAATAAATTAATTGCGATTGTTCGAACAGAGCTAGTTCAAAAATCGTAGCAGAATTAAATGAAGCTGATTTCTTTGGCATCTTCGTAGACGGAACACCCGCTGCAAGCCATGAAGAGTCTTTTGCTATAGGTGTGCGGTACATTGATAGAGAGGGAGCAGCTAAAGAGCATTTATTCGTTATTGTAGGTTCTGAGTCAAAGAAATGAGCTAATATAGCTGAAGAAATTCTACGAGTTTTATGAAAGGCTCGTATCAATGGAGAAAAACATAAGTGGAACATCGAGAAAAACATGAAAAATAGAAAGTTCAAAAGCCGCGCAGCCTTAAAGTTTAGCTTATTTTCTTTGTCTTGATTTGATTTTATTTCTCAGTTTTTCTCTACAATATATGACAGTTTTCCGGAACTAAAAAACATTATTTTAACACCTAAAAAACGAAGTAACAAATGTCGGCTGTCGTCAGCACCTACCTGAATTAGTCGGCACATTTTGGACACCCTCACCCTCAAAGGTAAAAGGCTAGTGACGCCACTGCGAATACCTGAAGAATAAGTGGACATCAACATGAATGTTATGGTGACAATGCATAAAAAGAAATATTGGTTAATACCGAGTGATATTTTCAATGTCACCAAGCAGGAAATAATTCTGAAGTAGATAAAACAAAATATGGCAAGGGTATACTTTGTAAAATATTTCTCTTTCTTCTGTTTCAGTAAGAATAATAAGCATTGCCTCTACTCATTTTTCTCTATTAATGAAGCAGCCCAATCGAAAAATAAAAAGGTTCATAGCCACAGGAAAATCAGAAAATGAGAACTGTAAATTTATTTGCTTGTAATAGACTTTAAAAGTAGCAATTAATATTACCTTGTCAAAAAGAAAGGAGAGGCGGCGGCAGGATTTTCTTGGTCTGAAAAACATGGCAGCTCTGATCCCATTATCCAAATACGAAATATTAACAACGGAAAAGTCTGCAATATAAAAACAAGGTTACAGGTATAATGCCGTAACGTTTTGTACTATATATGAAATACAATGAAACGAATATTTCAAGTGAAAGTAAAGAGCAATGTCATATCTTTAACTTATAGAAATTATCCTTTATGTAAATGGACTGCTGCTCAGCTCAAACTGCCGATGATTGCACTAAAATTGGAGTCATTATCTCAGTACTACATGAAGGAATAAACCGATGGAAAATCAATGTTTTAACAGTTCCCAGCAATATATGTGTTTTTCTTCTTTTTTAACGACTATACATCGGGAAGTAAAGATGGAAAGCGGTGGCTCACTTAGTTGCATTTCCTTAAAATTGCAACATTTAGATCAAGCGTTTATCAAAGCAACCGGCTGTTAAAAGAATTAAACTATCTAGCTGGATATGCCTTTTGCGTTCAAATTGCTGTAATGAAAACACCAATAAGAGATTATTTCAAAAGGCCAGGGCTTGACGGGGTGGCAGCCATCTTCTTACAAAGAGTAACCTGTTTGTTTTAAGTTTTAACGTTATTATTTACATTCAATTGACAAAACATGTTTTTCAGTATAATTAATATGATATGGACTGTGTATGATAGGGACTGTTGCCCTTCTAATCCTTTCTTCTTTAGGCTACGGCTCACATAATGCTGAGATTTTTATATTTCACGCAGTGTTTTTATCACAGCACTTAGATTTATATAAGCTACTGCTATTCGTTAGAAAACTACTGTTTCTTTAATAAGAGGGGATCTAAAAAAGTGCGAAAAGGAGGGAGTGAAGGAGAAGAGGAGACGGGAAGGGTAAAAAAAACAAAAAAAAAATGAACTACTAGGCTATATTTTTCTAATCTTCCAGGTGAGTTACTAAGTCAAGTTTTCAATCCTTTCTGACTTAAATTTAGCTCATGGTGGAAGCATCTCACCATTGTTTAAGTTAACATACAAATTTTGTATTATGGACTCGAACTCTTCCAACAAAACAAGAGGATTCGCAATCCCCAAAGCATTTACAAGTAATATGGGGTAGATGGGGCCGATAGATACAAAATTTGCATTTACCCTAAACCTCATTTTATATTACAGACGGTAGACTTCATTAGCGTATTACCGACGGTAGACCTCATTAGAATATTACAGACGGTACACCTTGTTTGCATATATTCGACATTCACTGACACAGAGGAATGACCAATTTAGTAAACCAGTTTATTTGAATTCAATGGAATAGTAGAATCAGGAAATCAGGCGAATGACCACTTAAGTAAACCGTTTTATTGGATTTCAAATGGAATAATAGAATTTATGATATAGTATTGAACTTTACTTGACCGCATATATTGATATAGGCACAGTAATCCTATACTGTAATCTGCATACTTAATATTCTGTATCTGGATTTTAAATGTATTTTGGCAGGATCTTAAATGCATTTTATAATAGGAACAGAATTTTTCAATCTGCTCTCTAGGTTGATTTTTTCATACTTTGCATCAATTAAACCACTAGGAAAATAATGAAAACTTTGAAAGAAAAATATTAAAATACGGAAAGTAATCTCTTAAATTTCTCAAACCTCAGCCTGTAAGCGCTAGAAAATATTAAAAATATGAAAGAAATGTTAAGATATGGCAAATAATTGCGTAAAATACTCAAGTGCTAGCATACCCCTAGTCAAAATTGCCCCCTAGGTGTTTGTGAAAACGGTGTTTTTTTATTAATTTTAGATAACAATAGTAATTTTTTAGTTTATAAAATTCATTTCTGAGAGAAAAAGGCTAACAAATGCATATGTGTGATAATTTTCCCCCTCCCCAGAGAATGTTGTCAGGTGGGGGGGGGGGTATATTGTGCCACGCTGGCCTTAATTCTTAGGATTCTTCAGAAGAAACACTAATGGTGGTTTTTTCATTAAGTTTAAACAATCTTTTCTAGTGTAAGTGAAGATTTCTGTTGGAAAAATGCCCCCGAAAAAATGCCATATGCGGGAAACTGCCTGCTAGAGTGTGCCATGAGTCAACCATCTCAAGTCACAGGCTCGAAATTTGCATGGAACATCACAATCTACCAAAAAAATGGCAAGTTTCCACTGTCCAATTAAAAACAATGGTCATTTTTTTGGTTTACAAAATTTATTTTTGACAGAAAAAGACTGAAAAACTCATATGTGTGTTAATCTACCCCAGAGGGTGTTGTCAAGGGTGGTATACTGCGCCAAACTGGCCTGAATTCTTAGGATTCATCAGAAGAAACGCTAGTGACGGTTTTTTCATTAAATTTAAACGATCAATTCTAGTGTAAGTGAATATTTTTCCGGGAAAAATGCCCCCCAAAAATGCCACATGTGTGGTAATGCCTGCTAGAGGGTGCCGTGTGTCAACCATTCAGTGCCTTGGGGTCGAAATTAGCATGGAACATCGCAATCTAGCAATGAAATGGCAAGGTTCCGTTGTCTAATTAAAAACAATGGTCATTTTTTAGTTTACAAAAATTTTTTTGAGAGAAAAAGGTTGATAAACCTCTGGGGATGATGGATGGGCCACGTGATGGCAGGAGGGGCAGGTGCGTAAATCCATGGTGGTGAGGGGTGTTTTGTGGAGCATCATGGAAGGCGTGGGTTCTGAAATGTCATGGTGGGTGAATATTCATTTGCTTAACTCAAAGAAAACGTAACGTCTTCGTTAATAGCTCTCAGAAATAGCTCAATATGGCCTAAATCTACCTCGAATATCAACCTTTTCCCTCTGTAAATGATGGCTAGGCTATACTTTTCTTTAAGATATGGTTCTGTTTGCTTATATGTTTTTTTTAAGGTTTTTGTTTATCGTGTTTTTAACTGCTTTTTCTTTGTTTTAATAGTGTTATAGATTTGTTTTAATTAATGGAAATTTAATTTGCAAAGGCCTGTGTTTTTAAATTTACTGTTTAGGACGAATCTTCAGTACCTAATCGTGTACACAATTAAGCATCTTGCAGTCTCCTCTCACCTTTATTACTATGCCGAGTCCGGAGCCATACCTTTCTTTTAATTTACGCACGTTTTTGTTTTTTTCATTTGTCATGTCTTTTCATGTTTTGTTTTTCCCGTTGTATAGTCTTGTCTTGAAAAGAGTGTGTTTTCAGAATTTCCCTAATTAAATATTTGACTTGGAAACAATAATTTCTCGAAATAGGTGTTCTCTGTCTGTACGTCAATTATCACAGATTTAGGGAACACGTCATTCTAGTAAGCAAAACATGGGAAATCTCCTCGCGTGCAATAGGCTTTTTCTAGAATATATTAGCCTGTAAAAAGTATTGGAAACACCCTGTTGGACGTTGGCGTTGTTCTATTGGATAGAAATTGATCTTTCGAGTCCTACCAAGGACAAAGAACTAAAGAAAAAACGCCTTGAAAGAAATAAAAAAAAACCTTGAAAGAAAGGAAAAACGCCTTGACAAAAAACAAAAAAAAACGGGTTGAACGGTTCGACGGAAAATTAAATCTCAAAAAGTATTATGTGATAGCGATGTGTGTGCTGCCATTACGTAAGATGCGCGCTGTCATTATTCAACACCCACATATGCGCGGTCATTACATCTTTCAAGTCCAGCCAAATCACTTAAGCTTACTTAGAACTTAACACCGATAAATCCCTGGTGAGGAAAAAGGAAATGAATGGATTACAGAGCATGAACCTACCTTTGTAAGTTATATAGCTGAGCCATTTTGCTACTACCAACACAAAGTCCCTTATTGAATACCTGGGGATCGAAAACGTTCAAAAATAGTGCAGTTATTAAACAGTTCGTGGTAATTGTAAGCAAGGAGTCATTTATTCTCCAACTAGTTACGGTAAACCTCCAAGAGAACAAGCTTAGATAAGACATATAAAAATGTTCGAGATAACTAAATTTAAGTAAGGACCGACTCTTGATACCAGTAACTGGAACTCTGCTTACAGGAGTTTTATAATAGTATATTCATTTAAAAAATTATTTGTTATTATGATCCTAAATATATAAAATTCATTAAGGTTATGGCTACTTACCAAAAGTTACGGAACTATGAAAATTCCCCGAAATTTCAGACTAAGGAGACATAAAACCAGAAAGGGAAGATGATCTTTATTAAAGTGGCACCATGAACTTGAACACATTAAATAATCTTATTACAGAGGTTTCAACTCCTATCTATAAAAATGTCAGATTTCGAATTTTTTCCGAGAGGGATGATCACTATTTCGTGCTTATTTATTTGTTTGATTTTTCTAGTCATACAAGTTCTAGTGCCGTTTTTAGCAACAAAAAAGATTGCCCATAGCAAAAGGGGGGTTTATGCTTTTTTTGGCTCAGAGCAACAATTTGGACTCAAAGAGAGCCAAAAACTATGGAGTAATTGTTTTAGGTAGCCAATGGATTTAAAATTATCAAAAATATCAAACAGTTCGTGGTAACGAACTGTAAGTAAGGAGCGACCCGGCTCATTGGTAACCGAAACTCTAAAAAACGGAATTTTGGTACCAATAGACACATCAAAAGAATCAAATTTTAATTCTGATTTCAAAAATATAAGTTTCATCAATTTTAATCTTACCCATCAAAAGTTACGTGCCTGAGAAAATTTGGCTTATTTTCTAAAAAAGGGGGAAAGACCCCCTAAAAGTTATAGAACCTTAATGAAATTCACACCATCATATTCAGCGCATCAGATAACCCTACTGCAGAGGTTTCAAGCTCCTATCTACAAAAATGTGGAATTTTGTATTTTTTGCCAGAAGAAAGATCACGGGTGCGTGTTTATTTGTTTTTTTTTTCTTTTCCCCAGGGGTAATCGTATTGACCCAGTCGTCCTAGAATATCGTAAGAGGGCTCATTGGAACGGAAATTAAAAGTTCTAATGCCCTTTTTAAGTGACCAAAAAAATAGAGGGCAACTAGGCCCCCTCCCACGCTCATTTTTTTCTCAAAGTCACCCAATTAAAATTTTGAGATAGCCATTGTGTTTAGCATAGTCGAAAATCTAATAAATATATCTTTTACGATGACTTAATCCCCCACAGTTCCCAGGGGAAGGGCTTCAAGTTATGAACTTTGCCCATTGCTTACATATTGTATTGGTTATTGGGAAGTACACAGACATTTTCAGGAAGAATTTTTTTCTGGTGGGGGGGGGGGGGAGCTGGAGGAGGGGGTTATTCGGGAGAATCTTTCCGTGGAGGATGTTTCTTTGGGGTAAGGGACATTTCTGTGAAGGGGGCGCCGGATTTCCAAGCATTATTACAAAAACGATCAGAATTTAATTAAAAAAAAACAAGTACTTTCAACTGAAAGTAAGAAGCTACATTAGAACTTAAAATGAACAGAAATTATTACGTATATAAGGGGGTTCTCCCCCAAGTCAATACTTCGCTCTTTACGCTACAGTTTTTTTTTAGTGCTTTCAAAAGAGCTATCTATTACAATTAAATGGCCTTTGTGATTCAAGGGTTTGTGAATTAAATTTTTTTTTAACTTTTAACGTAAAGAGCGTGGTATTGACTAAGGGGAGAACCCCATCATATACGTAATAATATATACGTAATAAAAAAAAACAATAAAAAAAAACAAGCGATACGGCTCAATAGTAAGCGAAACTTTTAAAAACGGAACTTTGATGTCAATAAATGTATCAAAAGAATGGGCTTATAATGCTGATTCTAAATATATGAATTTTATTAAGTTTAGTATTACTCATCAAAGGCTACGAGGCTCAGAAAACTTAACTGATTTTTTAAAGAGGGGGGAAACATCCCCTAAAAGTGAAAAATTTTTAATGAAAATCACACCGTCAGATTCAGTGTATCAGAAAACCCTATAACATAGGTTTCAAGCTCATTTCTACAAAAATCTACAACTTTGTATTTTTTGCCAGAAGAAAAATATACGAATATAGAAGTTCGTTACGTAAGTTAATTTGTAAAATACGTCCGGACCAAATTTAGAGACAGCCATTTAGCAAAAGAAAAGTAAAATTTTTATGCAAATTTTATTTACTTATTCAATGACGGCGAGCCAAAATAAAAGCTGCATTAACTAAAAAACTATCAGAAATTAAATAAAAAAAACAAGTTTTTTAAACTGAAAGTAAGGAGCGACATTAAAACTGAAAACAAACGGAAATTATTCCGTATATGAAAGGGGCTGTCCCTTCCTCAACGCCCCGCTCTTTACGCTAAAGTTTTTTATTGTTTTAAAAAATAAAGTTGCGAGACAGAGTCAAACTTTAGCGTAAAGAGCGAGGCGTTGAGGAGGGGACAGCCCCTTTCATATACGGAATAATTTCTGTTCAAACAGTTCGTGGTAACGAACTGTAAGTAAGGAGCGACCCGGCTCAATGGTAACCGAAACTCTAAAAAACGGAATTTTGCTACCAATAGATACATCAAAAGAATCAAATTTTAATTCTGATTTCAAATATATAAGTTTCATCAAGTTTAATCTTACCCATCAAAAGTTAATCGCCTGAGAAAATTTGGCTGATTTTCGAGAAAAGGAGGAAAGACCCCCTAAAAGTTATAGAAACTTAATGAAAATCACACCATCATATTCAGTGTATCAGAAAACCCTACTGTAGAGGTTTCAAGCTCCTATCTACAAAAATGTGAAATTTTTCATTTTTTGCCAGAAAAAAGATCACGGGTGCGGGTTTATTTGTTTGTTTTTTTCCCAGGGGTGATCGTATTGACCCAGTGGTCCTAGAATATTGTAGGAGGGCTCATTGGAACGGAAATTAAAAGTTCTAGTGCCCTTTTTAAGTGACCAAAAAATGGAGGGCAACTAGGCCCCCTCCCACGCTCATTTTTTCCCAAAGTCACCCGATCAAAATTTTGAGATAGCCATTTTGTTCAGCATAGTTGAAAATCTAATAAATATGTCTTTTACGAAGACTTAATCCCCCACAGTTCCCAGGGGAATGGCTGCAAGTTATGAACTTTGCCCATTGCAGTAGACTAGCTCGTAGCGATTCTGGGGCGCCCCTGTACCAAACAGGTTTTTTCTGGTAGTCCTATTCTACAGGTCATCACACTCTTTGCCAAGAGGAACGAGTATAACTTGATTGGCGATTAGGATTTGAATATAAGGAATAGTTTTCTTTACAATTCATATTAGTAAGAGAATTGGATTCAAAGAGAATAGTTTTTATTTGAGAGGATATTAGTGGAGAAAAAAAAATGAGTGGTGCATTTACATTATTGGAGATTAATGATGGAACTGACAGCAGCAGTAGCAACGATAAACGAGTACCCAATGTGGCTGTGGAAATAACTGCTGGCTGTAGACTATGTCTTGAATGGGACACTATGTATGCTAGATACGTGATATCATTAAGCAAATTTAAGCAGGAGGAACAGCTGTGTTTTGCTGGAAAAGTAAATATTCTCCATATAAATAAACTTCGGTCAGCATTAGATGTTCTATCGAAATATATTGATGAGAACAAAATGCATTAGTGAATATTATTATTGTAATTATGTTCAATAAAACTGTTTCTAAATCAATGGTATTTTTTCTTTTTTTCTATAGTAGACTAGCGTATATTTTGAGTACAAAAAGAGATTCTGATTAGTCTGAAGTTGGTTGTGAGAGAGTTAGGACTCTAAAAAATGGATAGATTCGAGAAAGATCGAATCATGAGGAATCTAATTCTTATGGAAAAACGTTTGATTCTAGATGATGATTTTCTAGAGTTGTCTATTCAAAGGAAGATATTTTCTCGGGGAATGCTTGTCGATATAATGAAAACTGATTCTCCATCATTAGACTATTGTATGAAGCTTCTAGATTGTGGTCCAAATGCATTTACACAATTTATTGATATATTGATCACGACACAGCAAAATGATATTGTGGATATGCTTTTAAACATTAGTTTTTAGAAATTTAGGACTTTTTTTTTTCATAAGAAAGATGGTGCTCAAGGATGATTTACTCCTCTCTCTCTCTCTCTATCTCAGGCAATTTTTTGATGTTGCTAGCTCAGTTTCATTGTGGCAGTGAGAGCGTCAACACATGACAAAATGTTCCATACATGTCCACTATGTATGTACTCACTGGGCAGTTGGTCATCATGTGAGAATTGCACAATGATTGAGGAGTATGATGAAAAGTGTAGATTATGCAACCCGTGTAAATTGCATAGAGGATATGCTGTACAAATTAAAGGTTGTAATTCCTGTCTTGAAGAGGTGTGTGACTCTCATCCTAGAGGCCACCTATGCTCCAATTGTCATTATGAAAAATGTAAGCAGTGGGAGAGTACATATCCCGGTATGATTGGAAAGAATCCTAACCGGGATTTTAGTTTATTGCTACGAGATTGGTATCGTCGTGGTTTTAGATTGTTCTGGGAGGAGGAACCAGGTCAACGATTCAACTGTTGGAACAACAAGAGAATATGGTTTCTACGTCATTGTTGTGAAGACACTGGGTGTTATGATTATAAGCCCACTGATTTTTATTTGGCAGTGACAGAATGTGATTCGACACTTGAGGACACTGTTTGTGAAATTGCTTCAAATACACAAATTGAAACATGTGAATTCTATAGAATGAATGCGAATAGTATCATTGACTATACAAAGAGATATGACAAGAGTGAAGTCACACTCTACTGTAGAAAATGTGACCCTGACATTGCAGTACATCAGAATCAGTACACTGTGAATTCAAATAATCTACC
>JAQQPU010013494.1:0-24198 GCA_029168905.1 Artemia sp. Kazakhstan ARC1039 | reverse complement strand
CAGTTGAAAAAACTTGTTTTTTTTATTTAATTTCTGATTGTTTTTTAGTTAATGCAGCTTTTATTTTGGCTCGCCGTCATTGAATAAGTAAACAAAATTTGCATAAAAATTTTACTTTTCTTTTGCTAAATGGCTGTCTCTAAATTTGGTTCTGACGTAATTTACAAATTAACTTACGTAACGAACTTCTATATTCGTATATTTTTCTTCTGGCAAAAAATACAAAGTTGCAGATTTTTGCAGATATGAGCTTGAAACCTATGTTATAGGGTTTTCTGATACGCTGAATCTGACGGTGGGATTTTCATTAAAAAATTTTCACTTTTAGGGGATGTTTCCCCCCTCTTTAAAAAATCAGGTGAGTTTTCTGAGGCTCGTAGCCTTTGATGAGTAATACTAAACTTAATAAAATTCATATATTTAGAATCAGCATTATGAGCCCATTCTTTTGATACATTTATTGACATCAAAGTTCCGTTTTTAAAAGTTTCGCTTACTATTGAGCCGTATCGCTTGTTTTTTTTTTATTGTTTTTTTTATTACGTATATGTTATTACGTATATGATGGGGTTCTCCCCTTAGTCAATACCACGCTCTTTACGTTAAAAGTTAAAAAATGTTTAATTCACAAACCCCTGAATCACAAAGGCCGTTTAATTTGAATAGATAGCTCTTTTGAAAGCACTAAAAAAACTGTAGCGTAAAGAGCGAAGTATAAACTTGGGGGAGAACCCCCTCATATACGTAATAATTTCTGTTCATTTTAAGTTCTAATGTTGCTTCTTACTTTCAGTTGAAAGTACTTGTTTTTTTTTAATTTAATTTCTGATCGTTTTTTAAATAATGCTTGGAAATCCGGCGCCCCCTTCATAGAAATGTCCCTTACCCCAAAGAAAAATCCTCCACGGAAATATTCTCCCGAGTAACCCCTCCTCCAGCCCCCCTCCCCCCCCCCCTACCAGAAAAAAAATTCTTCCTGAAAATGTCTGTATACTTCCCAATAACCAATACAATATGTAAGCAATGGGCAAAGTTCATAACTTGCAGCCCTTCCCCTGGGAACTGTGGGGGATTAAGTCATCGTAAAAGACATATTTATTAGATTTTCGACTATGCTAAACGCAATGGCTATCTCAAAATTTTAATTGGGTGACTTTGAGAAAAAAATGAGCGTGGGAGGGGGCCTAGTTGCCCTCCATTTTTTTGGTCACTTAAAAAGGGAACTAGAACTTTTAATTTCCGTTCCAATGAGCCCTCTTACGATATTCTAGGACCACTGGGTCAATACGATTACCCCTGGGAAAAAAAAAAAAAAATAAACACGCACCCGTGATCTTTCTTCTGGCAAAAAATGCAGAATTCCACATTTTTGTAGATAGGAGCTTGAAACCTCTGCAGTAGGGTTATCTGATACGCTGAATATGATGGTGTGAATTTCATTAAGGTTCTATAATTTTTAGGGGGTCTTTCCCCCTTTTTTCGAAAATCAGCCAAATTTTCTCAGGCGCGTAACTTTTGATGGGTAAGATTAAACTTGATGAAACTTATATTTTTGAAATAAGAATTAAAATCTGATTCTTTTGATGTACCCATTGGTACCAAAATTCCGTTTTTTAGAGTTTCGGTTACCATTGAGCCGGGTCGCTCCTTACTTACAGTTCGTTACCACGAACTGTTTGATAATAGAATCCTTGTGTTGAAAGATGGAAACTAAATAGCCAAATATAAGATAAAGAGCTATACGCCTTAAATGTATTATTTATTCATCTTTTTCCTTTTTCCTCCGACCACATCATATAGAGCAGAAACTCTTTGAAACTTGGAAGGGGGTTCTTTCGATAGAAAATTAAAGGTTGTATTTCCCTTTTTAAGGTTTGGAATTAATTGGAGGGCAGCTGGCCCCCTTCCGATGCAAATTTTACTCTCTCCTTGTAACCCCTCATTGATTATTAGATCGAAATTTTGAGGCGACGGTTTTGTTCATAATAGTCGAAAATTCTAATAAATATACCACTTGTGATGGCCTGACCCCCCAAGTCGCTGGGACAAAGGCCATAAATTATGCAAGTTACTAATTTTTTACTAATAGGTTTTTTAACAAAGAAAGCGGAAAGGGAAAAACTGGGGGTCTGATTGGATTAAAATTTTTAGGGAATGTTCTTTGGGGTAGAAAGGTCAACGGATTTTTTTGGGGGTTGTTGGAGAGGAGGGCCCAGAAATCGGTCAAAACACTTTTGTCCCTGATCAGGTTGAAACTTACAGCCTTAAAAGCACTTGGATCAACGTGAAAACAATTTACAAAACATTATTGGTGGTACTGGCCTCCTTAAAGTGGACCCCCAAAACACGATTTAAATGCATTTTTTTGATCAACTCAAAACTTACATTATCGAGTCCTTTTGTCAAGAGGATCCCAATGCACAAAAAAAGGAAATACAAGACTAATGGCTCCCCCGAAAAAGGGTGGAAATTTTTTTGCTCTCTAAAGTCAAGGAAACTCTTATGTAAAAAAGAAAACCGGGCTGGGAGCAGGAATACGAAAACTGGGGCGAAGGAATTTTTTTCTTTTCAATTGGCTTGAAAGTTACTTCTGAAAGTTCTTGGGTCAAGAGAACCTCAATTTATATCGACAAATGTTTGGGCTAAGGGGACCAAACACAAAAGGAATAATACTAAACAACTAATGACTCCCCTGAAAATAAGCCTAAAAAAGGGTCATTTTTGATCGGCTTAAGACTTAAGACCAAAAGTCTCTGGGCTAAAGAGAACTTGCTGTGCAGTTAGAAAATATTAACTTGAAAAAAAAATATTGTTTTTCCCGAAAACGGTGGACCAATACGGCTAACAAACTTTTTTTTCTCAACGGTTGGAAACTTAAAATTATAAATCCCTTGCTGAAGGGAGCCTAGTGCACAATAAAGGTCTTAGTTTAAGGGTAAGAGCTTCCTTCAAAATTTTAGCCCAAAGAAGGGCCAAATTTTCGCTCCCGATTAGCTTGAAACTTTCAAGGATCGCTGTTGGACTAAGAGAGGCAGGCATCTGCTCACCTGATAAATCTCGGGGAAAGATCATGGCTAGAGCAGTAGCTGTTTCCTACTAAAATTAAAAAAGAATCGCAAGCTTGCTAGTTAGACTCATGTAGAGACATTTTTAGAGATTTCTTTGCCATTCCAATGGTTTTCCTAGTATCTTTTTTTTTATTTAGTGACAATTTAGTTTATTGGATAAAGAAGAAAAGAAGGTATAGTTTCAATAAAAGACGACCAGTGAGGATTTAAACCTAATTCAAAACAAAATGTGTCAGAAGTTCATTTGCGTCTTTTAGTTTTCGCGATTAGTTATTTTCAACACCATCCTGGGGAGGGAAGTTACTGGGTTTGACTCCCCCCCCCCGACATTTTTTTCCAACTCATAAAAGAGTAACAAAAAGCAAGTAAACAAATTTGTAATGCATTTAAAAAGTTTTTTGTAAACACAGTTTTTTGAAAACAGATATGTAGTATGATATGTCAGCCCATAAGCGTGAACCTAGAAAGAGGAGAAGGTTTTCCCTTTATGGATTTTGTCTCTGTTTTCAACATGAATTTTTGTCAAGATATCTTATGAGGTTGTTACACGAAAGTTTAGTAAAATTTCGTCTTTACCGAAAATTAATTTACCGCAATTATAGTAAAATTACTCGGTATTGTTCCGACACTTTCTTCTCACTTCATAAAATTTCAATAAAGGCATCGAACATATAATCTTCAAATGTAGCATTTTATCTTTAAACGATTTACCCCTTGGTCCTTTGAAAATCCCGAAAGCGATGTCAGAGCACTTCCAACCTATGCATTGTGCCATTGTGCACACCCTTTACTGCTTTACTTTGTATTTTATTACGAAAACGTTTACAACGCAGAAAGTTCAAAATATGGGAATTGTGGATATTTTTAATGTTAACAATTTTATATCTGATACTTTTAAGAA
Source organism: Artemia sp. Kazakhstan ARC1039 (assembly GCA_029168905.1). Lineage (NCBI taxonomy): Eukaryota > Metazoa > Arthropoda > Branchiopoda > Anostraca > Artemiidae > Artemia > Artemia sp. Kazakhstan ARC1039. The sequence goes on along the minus strand of JAQQPU010013494.1, from coordinate 20,229 downwards.
AAGAGTATGTCGATATTTACTGCAGAAATTCCTTGGACATTACTTACAGAGCAAAATTAGCCTTGAACAGCTTGAAGTTGACCTATATAATGGAAGTTTAGCTATTAAAGCTGTTTCCCTGGATTGTGAGGTAAGTGTGAAATTCTACATTAAAATTTCGTTTATAAAGGTAAGCAAACATCTTGGTTAATTTGTTGTGGTTGAACACATTGCAGGGAAATACAGTTAACTAATAAAATAAAAGTAGGCCTGATAGGCCTACTATTAGTTTCCATATTTTGAGCTTTTTCCAAATCATGGTTGATTTAGATGCTGACAATACACCTAACCCCCTGATTTACTAGGCTACTACTTTTGTCAAAGCACTATAGCACCAAGCCATCTTAGGCCAGTCAAAATTATCCGTCTTTACAATCTCCCTGGAAGTCCTAATTTCTTTTAATTTTTTTCTTTCACCACACTTGGGGAGGAACTGCTTTAGTTTAGCCCTAGATAGATGGTCTGAAAGGACACTCCTTGGCAATCTGTAATCCTTCATCTACAAAATGTGTCTTAGCCATTACCTTAAATTATATTATCTAGTGAGATAAATAATAATCTTGTAGAGCTGCTCATCAGTGATGATGAAGGGTTAATAGCTCAGTGATTTGGAAGTCATCACCTTTGTTTATGCATTTAAGATTGCCATCAACAAGAGTTGGTCCACCAATCCATGGAGAACAGAATAGGACATCATTGAGTTCCACTAGGCTACCACTCTATTGGAGAAGTATTGGTTATAGATTCTGGTATATGCTCTCTTATCAGGATAACTTCTCACTAGGGTAAAAGACCTTTTTTTGGGAAGGACCTCTTTTCTTTGACAATCCCAAAAAAATAGAGATGATTTTTTTGGACCAATCTTATTTTACTATAGCCTGATGAAATGTGAGAGTAGTCTTCTTGGTGAAGTTTTGCCAATAATTTGTCAGCATAAATAAAAAAAGGGGTATCTGTTTTGACAAACAATTGGAAAGAAAATATAATATTTATGATTTATAGAATAAATATCAAACAATAAAAACTTCATTTTTAGAATCAAATGAAAATCAGCTTTCTATTAGTATGTGAATAAAACTGAAATACTGAAAGGATATATACATCCAAATAGTATAATTAGTATTTCCAAAAAGAGGTCCTTCTAGGTAAGCTCACAAACTAATAATTCCAAGTGTTTGATCTAAATAAAAACAAACTATAAGCATGTGGACTTTCAAAAAGGTGACAAATCAATATCTTAAGAACAACGTATATTATTAAGTTAGACTTTTAAGAGTAAGTTGTGGGGATTTTGAACTAGTAAGAAGGCACTATGTGTATGCTTTTGATACTACCACTACAGTTACTGTTACTAATGATGCTAAGAGTATTAATGTGAAACTTTTAGGAATTATTTATAGGGATTTCCAATTAAATGAAAAAACTGTATGCACACAGATTTTCAAAAAGGCATATAAGCAATATCATAGGCAGCATCACTCTATAGTTGCTAGAAATATCATTGAAACATTGATAGAAGCTAATTAGATTCAAAATTAAAAGTTCTAGTTTCCTTTCTAAGAGTAAAAAGAGAATTGAGGGCAATCAGCCCACCTCTTAAGCTTATTTATTTCCCAAACACACCCTGTAAAAATTCTGCTCAGCATATTTTTTGCTCAAAATTTTGCTCAGCATAGTAGAACAGTTCAGCAACTATGTCTTTAGGGATATTGGGCATGTTCACCTCCACAATTATGCAATTGGCCCATTAGGCTATTTAACTAAATGATGCTTGAAACTAAATCAAAAAGTACTGTGTTTGTGGTTGCCAATAAGAAACTTCAGCAATATAGAGAATGACTGTGGGTATTTAGTTGAAGCTTTTGGGGCTACTGCTGTTACTACTTCTGCTCTTAAAATTTAAATAAGTTTATCAAAGAAAAGCAAAGAACTCCATTAAACCAAAATGGGCAGAAATGAAGCCAATAGCCAAGTCAAACTCAAAACAAGCAACAATTAACATTTGTAGGGTTGATAACCCCCATGCCTTCTCAAGACCAGAACATATTTTGTGCTTTACTGAAAACAAAATATGTTTAAATGTTTTCAATTTTTTTTTACTTAAATAAATACAAAAAAAATTAAGATTTTAAGGAATAAATATCAGTATAGGTATATTAAACTGTCAATCCACAGTCATTTGTTTTTTGTTTTTCAGTAAAGCCTAAATTATGTTCTGGTCTTGAGAAGGCATGGCACTTGTCAGTCCTACTAATGTTAAGTTTTGCCTTTCTTTTAGTTTGACTTGGCTATTTATTCTAATTTCTGTTTGTTTTGAGTTTCATTTATTTGTTGATAGTGATTTGTGGTAGTTTTATGCTTGGTAGATTATTTGACTTTATTTCTGTCCATTTTTGGCATAATGGGGCTCTTTACTTTTCTTTGAAAAATGTAATTTGTGGAAAAAGTTTTCTAAATTCATACAAATATAAGGCAGTGTCATTCAGCCAGGGGGGGGGGGGCGGCTGGAGCCCCCTGCCCCCCTCCCAATGGGTGCCCATGCTTGCATCTATACAAAATTGTTAGGAGCATTAGCTTATTCAATCAAGATGGGTAGTTGAGGTTATTGTGTCGGTCAACAACTTTTGCTGCCTGTCTTTGGATAGACTATTTTCTACTGATCACCCTTGCCCAAGGGTGTAACAACACATGTCCCAAATTGAAGCAATGGTCACACAAGACCCTTATGCAGCTTGGCCATAACTTGGGTAGTCTGCTACTTGCTGTATACATAATTGTGCCAAAGGTTTGGTGTATTTTTCTATATTAAATTCAAGTTTTCAGTTGAAGGCTGAAAGTGAAAGTGTATTTAGCTTTTGCTTCATAGAAACTCCTATAATTAGTGAAAGTAGGTTCAATAAGTTTTGAACCATCAGCATAAAGGCTCATCTTATTTCTTAAAACTTGTGGAACATCATTGGTGTAAGTATTGAACAAGGTTGGACACAAGATTGTTCCCTGAGGCACACAATTGACAACTTCATCAAATTTGAAGAAGAATTCTCATCCATTTCTCTGCCTCAATTCTTGCTATCTTAACCTTTCTCTCATTAAAGCTCTGAAAAGTGAGATAGAACCATATTTTTTTATACAGCTTACTGTTTGAAATATGGTAGGTCTAACAAGTAATTTACACAGGAAAATTAATTACAGCAGCCCCCTCCCAACCTTAAATATAAGCAAAAAAAAATGCAAAATCAAAAGTGAAAAACTTGATCAAAGTGGCCAATCCCCAGCTGTGGCACTTGGGGCAGCTGAAACAGTTGCCCCTCCCCTAGGAACAGCCCTGACATAGCCCTGGGATACAAAAGAAAAGAAAGCACTGAAACTATATTTTAAGTCATTTAAAATAATCTTTTTTTTTATCTTACAGTTGAATTGAAATGTCTTGGTGGAATGTTTTTCACCAAGTTAAGAATGCAAGAAAACTGGTTAAAGAGAAGACATGATGTGTAACATTATAGAAGTGCCACTCTTTTGAAAGAAACTTCTTGATAAAATAAAAGTAGTATTGATTAGATTCCTTATTTTATGATCCTTTTGAATAAAATAACTGTTGCCCTATCAATGTGCCACCCCCCCCCCTGATAGTCAGCTAACATGATATCTGCAAAGAGCATAAAATAAGGAATCTAAAGGTTCTACTTTTATTTTATTAGCACATGTCCTTTAGATATGGTCAATCACAACAAATTTACTCACAACTATCCCCTTTTCATGGTACTGACTTTCCATGAATTGTGTATGCTGGTGTAAAACTCCCCTTGGTAAAATTCCAGATGAGGGGTCTTTTTCAATTTTGGAAATTAGTTGAGTAGGAAAATGAAACTTTCATTTATTTATTAAAAACACTTACATGTGAAAGACAGGCCTTGATACAATCACTCTGAACATTGCTGCACCTTAAGTTTATAGCTTACTGCTTAAATAAGCATTCTATGAGAAATTATGCTATTATAAGGTTTGGTAAATTTTAGAGGTTTTGTTTTTACATTACTTAGCTTGGTACAAGGTGGAATATACCACATGATGTGACTTTTTGTGCTCTTTCCAAGAGCACATTTCAGGCCCTTTTATTGACACCTTGATCCTTGTTATTTTTCAGTAGTGAATGTTTACCAAAATCTATGAAAGCTGTTTTAAAGTAATTAATTAAAAAAAAACTTTTTCCGCAAAATAAGTTTTTCAAAGAAAAGTAAAGAACTCAATTAAACCAAAAATGAACAAAAATAAAATCAAATAATCTACCAGGCGTGAAACTACCACAAATCAGCATCGATAAATAAATGAAACCCAAAACGAACAGATATTACAATAAATAACCAAGTCAAACTTAAAACAAGCAGAAATTAACATGAGTAGGGCTCAAAACCCCTATGCCTTCCCAAGGAAAGAACATAATTTGCACTTAACAGAAAAAAAACATAAATGTTTTTAGTTTTATAACGTAGATAATTTCGGAGACCACACTGCCTTTCCATGACGATAAATAAAAGTTCAAATAGGGATAAAATCCTTTTAATAGACAGTGATTGATAGAAATTCACAAAAATACTAGATATTTCGGTCACATATACAGTGACCGTCATCAGTAGTAAAACTAAAATAAAACAATATAAAACAAAAGTTTATATACTAAATCAAATAACACTACATATTGTTTGAATCTCTAATTCTTTTCAAAGCAAAGGCGGAAGCTATTCTCTTTGACCTTCTTGGATTCGGTTCATTAGTGTTCAATGATATAACATTTGGACAAAGGTCAACTACATTGGGTGAATTGAACTTTACTCTGTCAGATTTTAATAAATTATCATAGATAGAGTCCAGCCCATATTCACCTGTATCCCGATTCAAAGCAATATTCTTGAATAAGATTTTCTTTATTTCCAGAATTTCACGAAAATTTTGCTTTAAACCCCGATCCCTAGAAATCAAAGAGACATTCTCGAACAAAATAAAATGGTCTGGAAAATTAAAAATATGTTCTGAAAGGGCTGAAGTGAAATCTTCAGACTTAGAATCTTGCTTTAAAGCCGAAGAAATAGAATCTTTGTGTTGTAATAATCTCATTTCCAAACTCTGGTTAGTACGTCCCACATATGAGCTTCCACAAGTACATGGGATCTGATAAACCCCACTTTGTTGCCCCAATGAAGTTAGATCCTTCCCAGAATTTAGAAAACTACCCAAAGTATTATTACTCTTTAAAGCTACCCTTAGACCATTGCTTTGTAAAATTCTTTTAAGTTTTTCACTTAGCCCGGGTACATATGGTAAGGAACAAAAAACATCCTTCTCCCGAGTTGTCTCCAAGACTTCCTTAGAAATCTCTAGAAACCTTTTTCTTCTTTTTGAAAAAGTCTGGTTAATTAACCATTCTGGATACATGTTACTTATTAGTATTTTCTTTAGAAAAGACAACTCCTCCTCAACAAATTTTGGAGAGCAAATACTAAAGATCCGATCATTTGTATTTTTTTCAAAAAAGTGCAAATTATGTTCTGGCTTTGGGAATGCATAGTAGTTTTGAGCCCTACTCATGTTAATTTCTGCTTGTTTTGAGTTTGACACGGTTATTTATTGTAATTTCTGTTTGTTTTGGGTTTCATTTATTTATCAATGCTGATTTGTGGTAATTTCACACTTGGTAGATTATTTGATTTTATTTTTGCTCATTTTTGGTTTAATGGAGTAAGCAAATAAAAAAAACACGGTATTTAACTACATATCATTTTCAGTTAATTTTAATGGTCAGGGAGTGTAAAGGGGCTGTATCCCTGTTCTTGATAATTTTCATCTATTCTACATTTGATTTAAATATTTATTTTAATTTTTGTTTGTCTTGTATTTTGTTTATGATTTCATAGTAAATTATTGTCTTTCTAAGTTTGACTCTATTATCAATTTTAACTTATGTTTCTTTCAAGTCTGACTTCTAAGAGAAGGGCAGTGTTATATAAGAAATTATATATTTAAGATGGTAATGGATTTGGTTACACAAAACACAGCAGTTTTCTGTACATTTTACCTATTTAACTGACATGGTATAAGTTTATGGTTATTCTTGTCTACTTGTACCAACAATGGCTACAAAAAAATGAACTTTCATCTCTATTAAAATAAATAGTTTTTCAAAGCTCTTCATATTTGGTTTTTTAATTTCTGTTTCTCATTTAGTCTTTCAATGAATTGGCTTCAGAACTGAAATTACCTCTTATTTTCACTGATGGATACATTGAAGAGATTTCTATCAAAATACCCTGGTCCAACTTATTTGGTGAAAGTTCATCTCTTGATATTCATGGACTGCATGTTGCTGTTGCACCGAATCGGCATATGTCTACTAGTAAGTCTTGTATCCTTTTTATATCCTCCCTAAATTAAGTTTGATATATTTGGTTTGGCCATCTTTATAGCTTTTGTCCTATTTACCATCTAATTGGACGTGTGCAAGAAGTGGACTGTGATTAAACCTTTTACCGTTTTACAACCAGGAATGTGACAAATTGCCTGACTCTGATTCAAATTATCACAAACCATCTAAATTTGAACCCAATTACCTGTAAACCCCCAAACCTGACTCCAAATTCAGTATTCTAAACTTTTATATGCATAAGTACTCGATTAAAATTGTTCAACCATGGTTTCAACAAATATAAGATGTTTCAATTTTTGCTCAGTTTACTTCCAAACTCTTTTATTATAATGTGTGAGGTACTTTCCGGTTACTGGAAACACTCCCAAAAAGTGAAGTTAGATTAAGCCTAATGAAAAATAACAAAATATGATAATGAAATAATATTTCAGAAACAAAATTATGGAACCCTAACCCAAACCTAACCCAGTCTTACGTAACCTAACCTAACTTAACCCCCAACACACCCCCTAATGTGCAATTATATAGCCCAAATTATACAAGTCCAATGCATTCTGTCTCAAGTCCAATGCATTGTATCATCCATCACTTGTTTTTGTAGCTATGAAACCAGTTTTCTGGGATTTAACCTAAGTGTTATTCTTGAAGATGTTTCCAATAACCAACAAGTACCATGTGTGACATCAATTTGTAGGCAACTTTTTTTGGGGTTGTGTGATGCAATTAAAAATTGCAGTTTTTCGTAGAGGGTGCAATAGGTGGTGCACAATAGTATAACCCTTGGGAGGGAGGTCACAGGTTTTTTCCTCAAAGGGAAAGAGATCCAATATGAAAAAAAGGGTTTTTAGAGCCACTAATTTTCAGTTTTTCTGTTTGCGACTCTTTTTGAATAATCTAAGGGAAAGAATATACGGTGCAACGCCGTTGTATAAAGATATGGGTATTGTCAACTCTATAGGCTGTTATAATTATTTTAATGCAGGAGAATCTTCTATGCACTGCAAAGCCTTGACATAGTTACTAAAGCACTTTTTTTCAAAGAAGCAGAACTGAAAAAAAGAGAGAAAAAAAATACAAATGTTTTCAGTATTTCAATTTCCACACAGCCCATGGGCTTAAAGAGAAAACAAATGGTACTTGTTAAGAATCCGGTAAGTACGCGTGAATTGTATTGCGAAGATACCCGTATTTCATATGAGACAATGTATAAACGAAGGGTTTCTCACTCCGGGAACTATATTTAAACTTTAGTTTTTTGGGGTTCAGGGGGAATAAAAGGTGGCTAGGTTGGGTTAGGAGTGGGTTACATATTTAATATATGCTATGCTTTACCCCCCCCCCCCCCCCACCCCTAATATGCAAATATATAGCCCAAATTTGTTTCTGAACTATTATATTTTTACTCTATTTTGTTATATTTCATTAGCATTAACGAAATTCACTTCTCGCGTACTTACTGGAATCTTAACAAGTACCAAAAAATATATTGGCAAGATTCTATTCTTGGACAGTTACACTTACAATGAGAGATATAGAATAGAATAAGTTTTAGCTTCAATAGCCCTAATCTAACACAAAGATAAAAAAGAAAAGTTACACAAACAGCAACAGCAAATATCCAAGGAAGCAGGTGCTTCTTCAGGGTCAACAAACAACGAAAATAATACTCTACAAAGAAATTACATTTTTTCTGTTGTCAAAATGAAGTTTTCTTTGAATAAAAGTTTACGGGCTCTCTTTCTAGCTAGCCTAGCATAGTATTTAGTTTGCAAGTTGTCTTGGCAAAGAAGAAAGAATGTGACGGCACAACAGGGATTCTTGACTATCTAGACCAGTGGTTCTCAAACTGGATACGCAAAATTTTTTAGGGGGTACGCGGGCGGCCAACAAAAAAAAAACAACCCTTTAAATTTTATTTATATTTTAGCTATTAGTAGTGGTGATACTTAGTACCACCACTACTAATAGTAGTGGTACTATTACTTACTACTACTTAGTAGTGGTATCTTAGAAGGGGTATCTTAAACGTTTTGTGGGTAAAAAGGGGTACAGTGTTAATAAGTTTGAGAACCACTGATCCAGACCAACGTCCAGGATGAAAACATATCGTCGTTCGGGGAACGTTCGGACTTGTTAAAATTTATCAGAGGAACTTTAAAAGAGTCTATAAAAATTTAAAAAGGAAGAAAAACGAGGGAACATGCACAAATCATAGGCAACATTTATAGAAATAATACAAAGAGAGAAACTAGTGGATGCTTTGTTAAATTAAATTAAAAAAAATAAGTTTTTTCAACTGAATTAAGGAGCAGCATTAACTTAAAACGAACATAAATTATTACGCATATGAGGGGAGTTCTTCCCCTCGTCAATACCTAGCTCTTTACGCTAAAGTTCGAATTTTGTTCCAATTCTTTAAGAATGACCCCTGAATTACAAAGGCCGTTTAATTAGAATATAGCTCTATAGATTTTAGCTCTTTTGAAAGTACTAAAAACAACTTTAGCGTAAAGAGCAAGGTATTGAAGAGGGAGAGAACCCCCTTGTATACGTAATAATTTCTGTTCGTTTTATGTTTTAATGTAGTTCCTTGCTTTCAGTTGAAAAAACTTGTTTTTTTATTTAATTTCCGATCGTTTGTTAAATAATGCTGGGAAATCCGGCACCCCTTCATGGAAAATTCCCTTCACCCATGAAAAATTCTTTCATGGAAGATGGAGGAATCTGTACCCCCACGGGACTCCCCCCCCCCGGCCCCCCCCCCCCCCCCACCAGAAAAATTCCCCCTGAAAACGTTTATACTTCCCAATAACCAATACTTTATGTAAACAATGGGCAAAGTTCATAAGTTTTAGCCCTTCCCCTGGGGACTGTGGGGGATTAAGTTATCCTCAAAGACATAGTTTTAGGTTTTTTGACTGTGCTTAACAAAATGGCTATCTCAAAATTATGATCGGGTGACTTTGGGAAAAAATGATTATGGGAGGGGGCCTAGTTGTCTTCCAATTTTCTGGTCACTTAAAAAGGGCACTAAAACTTTTAATTTCCGTTCTAATGAGCCCTCACCCGATATTTAAGGACCGCTGGGTTGATACGATCACCCCTGGCAAAAAAAAAACAACAAAAAAAAACAAATAAACATGCATCTGTGATCTTTCTTCTGACAAAGAACACATTATTCCACATTTTTGCAGATATGAGCTTGAAACCTCTACAGTATAGTTCTCTAATACGCTGAATCTGATGGTGTGATTTTCATTAAGATTATATGCCTTTTATTGGGTGTTTCCTCTTTTGTTCGAAAATAAGGCAAATTTTCTCAGCCTCGTAACTTTTGATAGGTAAAACTAAACTTGATGAAATTTATATATTGGAAATCAGTATAAATATCCGATTCTTCTGATATCGGTAAATTCCGTTTTTTAGAGTGTCGGATACTATTGAGCCAGGCTGCTCCTTACTTATAGTTCGTTACCACAAAATGTTTGATGTTTCCATAACGTAGGAGACAAAAGTTATTTTCATTTTTTGAGCTAAGCAGCGAACGATCTGCAGAACAACCTGAGCCGGCGGAATGTATTTCCTGCGGGGGTTGGTCATTGCCTTAATGAAGGCACATGAAAGGAGGCGCAATAAAAACGAAGACACAACGTAACTCTCCTGCACTCAAGAATTTCTGACCTTGCCTTTTTTTTAGAAGAAGAGAGTATGGAACTTTGCCATCTTTGAAGATTACTCGTTGGCCTCTTTTTTGGATGGATTCAATTTTATCTGACTCTTTCCGGGAGATGCTAGGGTAATAAACTGGACAAGCATATTCTAGATGTGGGTGGACAAAGGAAGTATAAATCCTTGAAAAGTGGGAAGGGGGATGCCAAGTTAATTTGGGAACTTAAAGAGGGGGATAGGCGCATTGCCTAGTCCGAGACATAATATATATTTGTTTATGACACGCTTACAATAGAAAATAGGGGAGTAAATAAGGGGAGAAGGAAAATTCATTACAAAATAACAAATAAATAACTATACATATGTCAGACTTCATTAAGCAACCCGATGAGGTTGTCATCAAGCCTTAAGCTTTCATCAGAAGAAAGTTCATATTGATGATGGTGCAGAGTACGCATAATATCAGTAGGACCATACCAAGCGATTATTTTCCTGTTACGATAAGAACTTGCCAAATAAAGAAGAAACGCAGCGCCGGAAATAGTAGATTAGAATTAGATTCAGTATTTAAAAGCAAAGTCCAATTTTAGTGCAGGTATTATCTTCAGAACCCCAATTTCAAAGATTCACAACTTCATTAGCCAACTCAATAGTGGTAAGCCGTCTAATGATGACTGTAAATATGATATCATGCAGGATGATTCTCCAGATAAGATGAAAGCAAAAATTTTTTTCTGATATTTATAAAAATGATCGTTCTGATTCTCATTACCCTCGACCTCCATTTTGTACCCTTCTTCCTACTTCCTTACATAAAATGTCCTTGATGGAATCATTTTCCCTAGATGAATTTAATGCGGCACTCAATTCTCTTAATGTCAAGTCTTCCCCAGGTAATGATGGTATTTATATTAGATGGATTTTTCAATCCCCAGAGGTTTCCATACTGCCCTCTTAAGTCTGTATAATCTTGTTTAGTGAAGCCAAAAGTTCCCAGATGCTTGGAAAATTGCCCAGGTCTTTCCTGCTTTAAACTCTTCTTACCCATCTAGTGACCCCAAGTCTTACCGACCTATATCTCTTTTACCAACTTTCAGTAAAATCCTTGAAAGGCTTATTCTATCAAGAATTGAGTGGTTTGCTGAAATTAGTAATCTTTTTCCATTTAAACAGACAGGCTTCGGAAAAGGACATAGCTCTATGGATAACATAGTTTGCCTTGAAATTGGGGTTTGTAACTCTCTTGAAACCAGGCAGGCCACAATGGCAGTCCTATTTGACTGGTCAGATGCCTATGTAGTCCATGATAAATTGGTTGATCTTTTAATTAACCTGGATGTTCCATACTCTTTCAAAAATTTCTTGAAGTCCTTTTTAAGTGATTAATCAAAAAACTTTTTGCGATAAAATAAGTTTTTCAAAAAAAAAAAATAAAGAACTCCCTTAAAACAAAAATAAAATCAAATAATCTACCAAGCATACAGCTATCACAAATCAGTATCAATAAATAAATGAAACCCAAAACAAACAGAAATTAAAATAAGTCAAAATCAAAACGAACAGAACTTAATCTGAGTAGGGTTCTAAACTCTATGCTTTCTAAAAGCCAGAATATAATTTGTACTTTACTGAAAAAAATCCAAATGAATTTACTGGAATAAATGTGCATTGTCAGTTTAATATACATATGCTGGTATATACTCCTTAAAATCTTAATTAATTTTTGTTTTCTTAAAGTTATAAGTGAAAACATTAAAAAAAATTTTTTTCAGTAAAGTACAAATTACATTCTAAAGTACAAATAATTGAATGAGCCTTTTTTGAACTTTTTACGACAACATTTTCTATAAAAAACCTTATATGCCCCCAGGGCATAGCTTACAACATTAGCCCTGGGGGCTCTGGGGGGAGTGTAATCCTCAAAGGCCTAATTTCCAGAACTTTCAACTACGTTGAACAAAATGGCTATCTCAAAATTTTGATTGGATGTGTTTGGGGAAATGGTGAGCTTGAGAGGGGGGCTTGTTGCCCCCCAATCACTTTCGACTATTAAAAAGGGCACTAGCCCTTTCGGTTTCCAATTGAATTAGCCCTTTTTGAAGTCTCTATGAAAACCTTATATGCCCCCAGGGCATAACTCACAACCCTTGCCCTGAGGGGTTTTGGAGGTTTGTCATCCTCAAAATTATAATTTCCAGAATTTGTTGAACAAAATGGCTATCTCCAAATTTTAATTGAATATGTTTGGGGAAACGGTGGGCGTGAGAGGGGGGTGAGTTGCTCTCCATTCATTTTAGACTATTAAAAAGGGCACTAGCCCTTTTAATTTCCAATCAAGTGAGCCCTTTTTGAAGTTTCTACGACAACCCTTTCTATAAAAACCTTATATGTCTCCAGGGTATAACTTAAAACCCTCCCCTGAGGGCTCTGAGGAGGTTGTCATCCTAAAAGACCTTATTTCCGAAACTTTCAACTACGTTGAACAAAATGAATATCTCAAAATTTTGATTGGATGTGTTTGGGGAAATGGTGGACGTGAGAGGGGTATTAGTTGCCCTCCAATTACTTTCAACTATTAAAAACGGCACAAGCCCTTTCAATTTTCAATCGAATGAGCCCTTTTTAAAGTTTCTACGACTACGTTTTCTATAAAAAAACCTATATGCCCCCAGGGCATAACTTACAACCCTTGCCCTGAGGGCTGTGGGGGTGAAGTTATCCTTAAAGACCTAATTTCCGAAATTTTCAACTACGTTGAACAAAATGGCTATCTAAAAATTTTGATTGTATGTGTTTGGGGAAAAGGTGGGCGTCAGAGGGGGGTTAGTTCTCCTCCAATCAATTTCGACTATTAAAAAGGGCACTAGCTCTTTGAATTCCCAATCGAATGCGCCCTTTTTCAAGTTTCTACGACAAAGCTTTCAATTAAATCCTTATATGCCCCCAGGTTATAACTTATAACCCTTGCCTTGAGGGCTCTGAGGGGGTTATCATCCTCAAAGACTTAATTTCCAGAACTTTCAACTACGTTGAACAAAATGGCTATCTTAGAATGTTGATTGGATGTGTTTGGATAAATGGTGGGCGTGGAAGGGGTGTTAGTTGCCTTCCAATCAGTTTCGACTATTAAAAAGGGCACTAGCCATTTCAATTTCCAATCAAATGGGCTCCTTTTGAAGTGTCTACGACAACGATTTCTATGAAAACCTTATATCCTCCCAGGGCATAACTTATAGCCTTTGTCCTGAGGGTTGTGGGGGGGGGGGGGTTAACATCCTCAAAGACCTAATTTTCAGAACTTTCAGCTACGTTTAACAAAATGTCTATCTCAAAATTTCGATTGGATGTGTTTGGGGAAAAGGTGGGCGTGAGAGGCGTGTTAGTTGCCCTCCAATCACTTTCGACTATTAAAAAGGGCACTAGCCCTTCGAATTTCCAATTGAATGAGCCTTTTTTGAAGTTTCTGCGATAACGCTTTCTTTAAAAATCTTTTATGCCCCCAGGACATAACTTACAACCCTTGCCCTGAGGGCTGTGGGGGAGTGTCCTCCCCAATAACATAATTTCTATGTGGAAATCAACTACGCTGAATAAAATGGCTATCTCAAAATTTTGATTGGATGTGTTTTGGGAAATGGTGGGCGTGGAAGGGGTGTTAGTTGCCTTCCAATCACTGTCAACTATTAAAAAGGGCACTAGTCACTCCAATTTCCAATAGAATGAATTCTTTTCGAAGTTTCTACAACTCCTTCGATATTAAGTGCCCTGGTCTAACCCCCCCCCCCCCCCAAAAATATATATTGTGCCAATATCGTAATATCGTTCTTTACTTAGTTCAGAGATTCTCTTCAGCTTTTGATTTTCCTATTTCAGTTAGTAAAACCAAAGCCATTATATTTGCTAATTGCTCAAGAGATTCTCCAAGTCCTCTTCAAATTTTCTCTAGTGAAATTCCATATCGTAACTCAGTGAAGCTACTTGGCCTATGGATATACTCTAAAATTTTATTGCACGCACATATTAATTCTTTGAAATCCATGATCATTCGGAGACTTTGTATTCTAAAGAGACTTTCTGAAAGTAAATGGGGATGCCACCCTAAGGTTGTTTTGGATTTTTATTCGGCCAACCGTCTAAGGCTAAACAGAAAGCAGGTCGTCTTCGTCTAGGGTGGGAGAATGTCATAAAGAAAGATTTAAATGAAATGGGAACTTCCTGGGAGGGTGTAAAAATGAAGGCTTTGAATAGATTGGGATGGAGTAGGAGTGTGCGTAGCTGTGTTGGCCTCAGGCGGCTTGGTGCTGCAGTGAGTTGTTAGTACTAGTAGTAGTATATATCAGATCGAATCTAGAAAATGGTATCCAATTCTACTCAATTCGTTCATCATCTGCATTTAAAACCCTGGAATCTTTACAAAATTTTGCTATTCGAATTGCTCTGGGTATGCACAGGCATACTCCCCTGTCTAAATTAAAACAACTGTCTGGTTTGGTTTCCCTAAGTGAAAGAGCATCCAGTCAAAGGAAGAAAACTTCTCGTGAATTTAGGCTTATGGAAGCAAGTATGTTGTTTATAACCAGACCTTTGCTTTGAAGGCAGCTTGCACCAATGGTCATTCATCTTGGAATCGGTTTCAGTTGGAGGTCCCAAATTGGAGAAAGTATTCCCCCTATGCGTACCCCTTTACTGACACTCCGCCGTGGGAAATGGGTCCACCTATTTGCAAGCAGAACTTATTTCAATAAATAAAACAAAATTCCTAATAATGAGATTCAGACTATTCTGGCTGAACAGATCTGGAAGTTGTACCCTAATCACAGGGAAATCTATTCAGATGGATGTTTTCAGGGTGTGAAAGCTGAAGCAGGAGTATGTATTCAATCACTGAACCCTAACCTTTTTTTACCCCTTCCTTTGGGATCTTCCATTTTGTCAGCTGAATTATGTGCCATTCGCTTGGCCCTAGATGTTCTCATAAATTGTAGCATTGTAGAGGGGAATATTCTTTGCCTTTCTGACCCCAAATTGGCAATACTGTTGCTGAAAAACATTAATAGAATTGCCAATGATAAGGACCTATTCATCATTAGAAGACAGCTTCTGAACCTCCAGGCTAAAGGCAACCAGATTTATTTTCAACATGTTCCAAGCCATAAAGGTATCAAATATAGTGATACTGCTGATTTACTGGCAGCCAAGGCTTCTTTGTTAAACTCAAGTCCTCTCTCTGACTTCAATTCACGTGATATTATTAGGCAAAGATCTAATGTTAATCACAGTAAATTGACTTTATATCCTTTTCATACTAGATTACACACAGTGCTATATTACCGTCTGAAATCAGGTGCCCTTCTTCTCAATAGTATGTTATTTAATTGGAAGCTACATCAATACCCTCTATGCCGGGTCTGCTTCGCAACTGATCAAACTATCCAGCATGTCTTATTTGATTATCAGCCACTGAGTGTGGAGACTGTTTCCTACCTCCTCTCCTCTCGCTGACATAATAATCTTTTTCACTTAATTTCAAACTTTACTGTCACCTACACTAATTTAAAAACAACTTTTATTTTTTGAATTTTGGATTTGGGTAGCCAAACATAATTGACGAAGACAAAGTATACTACAAAAAAAAAAAAATTCAAAACCACAAAAAAATACCCTTCCCGGTTTTGCAGGGTACCCTTCCGCCATAGGGCACCCCTTTCACCGTGGAAATGCATTAATAATAGACAAGTATTTTTCATAAAACCTTGTTCTCAATCAACTATACATCATCCTCCATCCTCTCAATCTTCCCTCAGCCCCAAAACAAAACTAGGAGGAGTATAAAGCTGTGCCCTTACAATATCTTTAGGCATACCATTCTAATCCTTCTTTAATAACACACAAATAAACTACTAAAATCTTTTTAATACCCATTTGGCTACTCAAAAATCAAACTATAACCAATAAAAAATAATTTAAAATCTTTTATCTTTAATTTTTAAATTATTAAAATAATTTAATCTTTAATCGCAACTGATGAAACTATCCAGCATGTCTCATTTGATTGTCAGCCACTGATTGTGGAGACTGTTTCCCTTAAACTCCTCTGCTATATGGCCAATATTCCAAATACCTACACTGCAATCCTGAATTCTAACCTGCCTTGGCACGTGGATAAACAGATTTTCAAGGCATCTATTGATATTTTAAAGAAGAGTCTAATTGATTAGTGTTTATTAATTCATAATGAAGTCATTCAAAAGAAGGAGGTTATTCATCATTTGTTCTGGAGAGTGCAGAAGAGAGCGGGAGTGAGCGTGAAAAGCCGTATTGGTACCGGCCCGCCTATAGGTCTTAAACTACTGGGGAAAGGTGAATCAAGTACCCGCACTGCCCACAACCCATCAATAGAATTAAGAAGTTTAATTGGGATGATTGGTTTGTTTTAACTGATAAGAAGAATTGGTTACAGTTAATGACAATGGATTTCTAAATATCTGATGATACTTTTTGGAGAGTCAAAGGGGTGAAAGAACTTATTAGTAGTTCATATACCCTGCTAAATATTTTTGGAACTGGAACTGGAGTAAAATCCAGACACAAAAAGTATAGCATGAGCCCATAAAGTTGAGTAAAATTTTACAAGGCTGTGCCTATTATAACGATCACGATTTGCAAATGTCTTAACATGACCCATTTTTAATTTATCTTTAATATTATATGCAATTTTTCTGCCGCAGAGCTGAAACTGAATTGCATACCAAAATCCCAAGCCATGTGAGACCAGGAATACGGGGAATAATAAAAAGACGGAAGTATAAATCACCCATGCCAAAGGCTTCATCAAACAACCAATCTTCACATATAGTAATATGTAGGGCTAAACTAATTTTTCAAGAGAGGGGCATATGCGCACCTCATTAACACTATGCTAAACCAATCGACCAATAAGTAGCAGGTCTTCGGTGTGTTCAAGATAAGACAAGTCCGAAAATCCAATAAAACAGGTAGAGGGTATTTCCGAAAGAACACTACATAAACAAATGCTGAAAATCTATGGAGAGAGTACCCCTTCCTGTGTAACCACATTGAACAGGTATATTACCCAAAATCTGACCGTTTGATTTCAGTTTCTCATAAGAATTGATACACCAACTTTGATTCTACAAGAATAGAGGCGTTAGTCCCAAGCTCATGCAAGGGATGAATGAACAACAAAAGGAAGATGCAATGAATGAACAACACTGTCAAACGCTTTGGATGTGTTAAGTGGCACATACATAGAGAACATGTCCCTTGAAGCTAGTTTCAAACAGTTCGTGGTAACGAACTGGTAACGGATTATTGTATTTTTGCCATAAGAAAGATCACGGATGCGTGTTTATTTCATTTGTTTTCCAGGGGTGATCGTATCGACCCAGTGGTCCTAGAATATCATGGGAGTGCTCATGGGATGGGAACGGGAATTAAAAGTTCTAGTGCTCTGTTTAGGTGACCAAAAAATATGGAGGGCAACTAGGCCCCTTCCCACGCTCATTTTTTCCCCAAAGTCACCCGATCAAAATTTTGAGATTTCCATTTTTTCAGCATGGTCGAAAATATAATAACTATGTCTTTTAGGATGACTTAGTCCCCCAAAGTCCCCGTGGGGAGGGCAGAAAGTTGGGAACTTTACCCACTGTTAACATATAGTATTGGTTATTGGGAAGTATACAGACGTTTTCAGGGGGGATTTTTCTGGTAGTGGGGGGAGGGCGGGTCGGGGGTTATGTGTTAGGATCTTTCCATGGAAGAAGTTTTCATGGGGGAGGGGACATTGCTTTGAAGGGGGGGGGGCCGGATTTCCCAGTATTATTTAAAAAAAAAATCAGAAATCAAATATAAAAAAAACAAGTTTTTCAACTGAAAGTAAGGAGAAAAATCAAAACTTAAAACGAACAGAAAATATTATGTATATGATTGGGTTCCCCTAGTCAATACCTCGCTCTTTAAGCCAAAGATTTTTTAGTACTTCCATAAGAGCTTTTTATTCTAATTAATGGCCTTTGGGATTAAGGGGTCATTTCTAAAGAATTGGAACAAAATTCGAACTTTAGCATAAAGAGAAAGGTATTGATTAGGGAGTGAACCCCCCTAATATACGTATTAAAAATATATGAATATAGAAGTGCGTTACGTAAGTTAATTCGCAAGTTACGTATATTTATTATTAATAAAAACGTTCGTAAATAAAATTAAACAACTTTCGAGAAAGCCATTTAACCAAATAAAAGTACAATTAATTTGCAAATTTTGTTTTTTGTTTCTTGTACGGCGAGCTAAAATCAAAACCTGAATTAATTCAAAAACGTTTAAAAAATTAAATAAAAAAACAAGTTTTTTTTAACTGAAAGTAAGGAGCGACGTTAAAACTTAAAACGAACAGAAATTATTCCGTATATGAAAGGGGCTGTCCCCTCCTCAACGCCTCGCTCTTTACGCTAAAGTTTGATTTTCTCACAACTCTATTTTTTTTAAACAAATAAAAAACTTTAGCGTAAAGAGCGAGGCGTTGAAGAGGGGACAGTCCCTTTCATATGCGGAGTAATTTCTATTCGTTTTAAGTTTTAAAGTCGCTCCATACTTTCAGTTAAAAAAAACTTGTTTTCTTTTTATTTAACCTCTTAAAAGAACCGAGAGGGCTCGAGGCGCATTATTGGCAGGCAATCCGCATTTTAAACCCTTATTTATTTGTATCGTAATTAACTAGATCAGTAACATGAGGCAACCAAATATAATCAAATAAATTGCTAATTTTACACGCGACAGTTATAGGCCTATTGGAATCATATCTATTAAAATCTTTACCACGCTTCAAAACTGAAGTTGCCGTGCCCCAAGGAAACTATTTGGGTCAAGGGAATTACAAAGGAACCTATCCGGGAGTAGAAAGGGGGGTACCAGCGCGACCCCTCACCCCTGCTGCCACCTGCAACTTTTTTACATAATTTATGCATGTTTTTATGGTTTTTCTCAGTGAGAAAGAAAAAACAGGAATTTTCTCACTTGAAAAAACATGAATTTTCTCACATTGATGGTTGTTTCTTGGATGGTTATGTGTGTTGGTCAATTTATTTGATGTTTTTCATGGATGTCAACAGCATTTCATGTCTGTTTTATGGTTTTTGTCAGTGAGAATGAAAAAACAGGAACTTTCTCACATTTATGGATGTCAACAGCAATTCATGTCTGTTTTATGGTTTTTGTCAGTGAGAATGAAAAAACAGGAACTTTCTCGCATTTATGGATGTCAACAGCAATTTATGTCTGTTTTATGGTTTTTGTCAGTGAGAATGGAAAAACAGGAACTTTCTCACATTTATGGATGTCAACAGCAATTCATGTCTGTTTTATGATTCATTGTCAGTGAGAATGTACATGCTCGACGCGAATGTTATGAGATTGTTTGGCTAACCTAACCTGAGAAATTGATTTACATAATCTGCGGGGGAATGTATTGATTCACGAAGGGGGAATTAAGAAACAAACATGGCTTCTTTGATCTTTAGGCGAACATAACCTGAGAAATTGATTTACATAATCTGCGGGGGAATTATTGGTTCACGAAAGGGGAATTAAGAAACAAACATTATGGCTTCTTTAATCTTAGGTCTGAGGGATAAACGTTCTTTAGGTCAGAGAGAAAAATTAACATTCTATTTTTAAATAGGGCTTCATTGATCTTTAGTGTCAGGAATTAGAAATGACATCACTTGTTATCTTGGAATTATGCGGGAGTCTAAAGAGATAGAAATTCTATTTTTAAATACGGCTTTACTGAGCTTTAAGTCGGAGAGATAAATTGATATTCTAACGAAACCTTATTAGTGTAGCTAGGAACATTTATGAGATGAAGAGATTAACGTAGGAAAGGGTTTCATAGAAATTTGAAATGTGTCAGCGCAGATATGCCATAAACAAAAGGAACACGCTGAAATTACGTTTAGGGATTATTTGGGCGAAACCGTTTTAGACAGGTTATGGAATTATTTCGGCGAAACAGTTAGAGACATTTTAAAAGATGATTTAAAAGATGATTTTAGAAGAGGTTTTGAGTGTGGTCGTTATAATACACA
>JAQQPU010013493.1:0-17886 GCA_029168905.1 Artemia sp. Kazakhstan ARC1039 | reverse complement strand
TTTTGTTCAACGCCGTTGAAAGTTTCGGAAATTAGGTCGATGAGGATGATAACCACCCCAGACCTCTCAGGGCAAGGGTTGTAAATTATGTCCTTGAGGTATATAAGGTTTTTATAGAAAGCACAGTTGATTTGAAATTGAAAGGACTAGTGCCCTTTTTAGTTGTTGAGAGTGATTGGAGAGTAACTAACCCCCATCTCACGCCCACCATTTTCCCAAACACATACAATCAAATTTTTAGATATCTATTTTGTTCAACGTAGTTAAAAGTTTTGTAAATTAGGTCTTTGAGGATGATAACCCCCCCACATCCCTCAGAGCAAGAGTTGCAAGTTATGCCCTTGGGGTATATAAGGTTTCTATAGAAAGCATTGTCGTAGAAACTTCAAAAAGGGCACATTTGATTGGAAATTGAGAATTAATAGTAGAGTGATTGGAGGGCAACTAACCCCCTACTCCACCCTCAATTTCCCCAAGCACATCCAATAAAAATTTTGGGATAGCCATTTTTTCAACGTATTTGAGCGTTAAAGAAATTAGGTCTTTAAGGATGACAACCCCCCACAGCCCTCAGGATAAGGGTTGTAAATTATGCCCTGGGGGCATACAAGGTTTTCACTGAAAGATGTGTCATTAAAATTTAATAAAGGGCCAATTCGATTGGAAATTGAGATAACTAGTGCTCTTTTTAATAGTTGAAAGTGATTGAAGGGCAGCAAACCCCACTCTTACGCCCATCATTTTCCCAAACACATCTAATCAAAATTTTGAGATTACCATTTTGTTCAACGTTGTTTAAAGTTCTGGATATTAGGTCTTTTAGGATGACACCCCCCCCCCCAACCCTCAGGGCAAGGGTTGTAAGTTATGCCCTGGGGGCATATAAGGTTTTTATAGACAGTGTTGTCGTAGTAAACTTCAAAAAGGGCTCATTCGATTGGAAATTCAAAATGCTGGCACCCTTTTTAATAGTCAAAAGTGATTCGAGGGCAACTAACCTTCTCTCACGCCCACCATTTTCCTGATCACATTCAATCAAAATTTTGAGATACCCATTTTGTTCAATGAAGTTCAAAATCCAGAAATTATGTTTTTAAGGAAGACAAACCCTCCACAGACCCCACGACAAAGGTTGTAAGTCATACCCTGGGGGCATATTAGGTCTTTATAGAAAGCACTGCTGTAGAAACTTAAAAAGGGCTCATTCGATTGGGAAGTGAGGGGGCTAGTGCCCTTATTAATATTCAAAAGTGAATGGCAGGGTGAATGCCCCCCCCCCCCGCCCATCATTTCCCCAAACAGTTCCGATCATTATTTTGATATAGCCATTTTTATTGAACGTAGTTGAAGGGTCCTTAAATTATGTCAGTGAGTACGACAACCCCCCTCCCCCCAGGCTCCAGGGCTAAGGTTGTAAGTTATGCACTGGGTAAGTTATACCCAGGTTGTAAGTTATAATAAGGTTGTAATAAGGTTTATAATAAGTTATAATAAGGTTGTAAGTTATAATGTTTCTATAGAAAGCGTTGTAGTGAAAACTCCAAAAAGGGATCATTGGATTGGAAATTGATAGGGCTATTGTCCTCTTAAACAGTTGAAAGTAATCGAAGGGACAATCCCCCCGCCCCATGCCCATCATTTCCCCAGACATTTCCGATCAACACTTTGATATGGCCATTTTGTTCAAGGTAGTTGAAAGGTCTGGAAATTGTATCTTTGAGGATGACAACCCTCCCCCCGTAGCCCTCAGGACAAGGATCCTAAGTTATGTCCTTGGGGAATATAAGAATTTATATAGAAAATTTTGTCGTAGAAGCTTCAAAAAGGGCACATTCGATTGGAAATTGAAATGACTAGTGTCTTTTTTGTTAGTCGAAAGTGATCAGAGGACCCCCCTCCCCATGCTGATCATTTCCCAAAATACTTAAATCAAAATTTTGAGATAACCATTTTTTTCAGCGTATCAGGAAGGTCTGAAAATTATGTTTTTGAGGGTTAAAATTCCTCCCAGCCCTCAGGGCAAGGGTTTTAAGTCATGCCCTGGAGATATATCAGGTTTTTTTTAGAAAACTTGGTCATATAAACTTTGTAGGGGGCTCATTAGATTGCTAATCAGACATTCTAGTGCTCTTTTTAAGAGTCAAAGTGATCGGAGGGTATCTACCCCCCCCCTCCCACACACACACGTCGGATTGTCCCGAAATGCATCTAACAGAAATTTAGAGACAGCGATTCTATTCCATTTAGTCTAAAAATCATATAACAAGTCTTTTGAAGTAGAAAAAAAACCCTAAAGATTAGGGGAAAGTGTTGTAAGTTATGCCCAGCGGATATTTAAGGTTCTTATGAAAGGGATCACTGTTCAACTTCTGAAGAGGCTCAGTCCTTCTTTATGAAAAAGACTATGTCAATATAAAAGAATAGAAATTAATCAAAAAAACTATTTGCACAAAATATTTTTTTTTTAAGCTGAGAACTCCATTAAACGAAAATTAACAAAAATAGAATCAAATAATCTACCAAGCATACAACTACCACAAGTCAGCATCAATAAACAAATGAAACCCAAAAGAAACAGAAATTAAAATAAATAACAGAGTCAAGCTCAAAACGAGCAGAAATTGATATGAGTACGGTTCTAGACCTCATGCTTTCTAAAAGCCAGAATAAAATTTAATTTGTAATTTACTGAAAAAAAATTGTTTTAAATGTTTTCACTTTTATAACTTTAAAAAACAAAACAATAATTAAGGTTCTAAGAAATAAATATCAGTATATGTTTATTAAACTGACAATGCACATTTTTCTTCAGTAAATTCATTTGATTTTTTTCAGTAAAATACAAATTATATTCTGGCTGTAACCCCAAAAGCCTTTTTTGAAAACTTATTTTGTGGAAAAGGTTTTTTTTAATTAATTATGAGAAATACGCCGAACTGGCAACAATGGATGGACAATCCTCAAGAAAAGAATAAACTCAGACTCAGGGCAACAAAAATTATAAAGAAACTTATCAGGTAAAAAAGCCAAAGGCTTGCATGAGATCAGCCAATATTCAGACGTCATGATAGCTTTTTCAGGGTGAATTTTTACCAAATTACATTATTGAGTAACAACTGAAGTGAATATACCATTCAATGCCTTTTTTATGCTGATTACAAATACAATGATCCTTTTTGTCGGAAATGAAATTTAGCCCCCCCCCCCCAAATGTGCAAATATATATCCTGAATTGACATTTATAGGGAGGGGGCTAAAATTCATGGTAAATTTTTACCAAATCATATTATTGACTTGCAAATAAAGTGAATATACCAGTTGATGCCTTTTTTTATGCTGATTAAGAATATAATAATCATTTCTATTGGAAGGGCTAAAATTCATTTCTGATAGAAATGATTATTATATTTGTGATCAGCATAAAAAAAGGCATTGAATGGTATATTCACTTTAGTTGTTACTCAATAATATGATTTGGTAAAAATCTACCAAATGTCTGACAGGAATGATTATTAGCCTATATTTGTAATCAGCATAAAAAAGGCATGGAATGGTATATTCACTTTATTTCTAAGTCAATAATAAGATTTGGTAAAAATTTACCTTTTTCAGGAGCTACAAATCTTTAAAAAAGTGTATATTATAAAAGTGAAAACTTGTAAAATAGGTTAAAATTCTAGTTTGGATACTTTTTACATTCTGGGAAATGGGTTAAGTTAGGAAGATGAAACCCTACTTATCTCTTATACCCCCATACTCAAGAAGTGAAGTTGGGTTTATGCTAATGAAATATAGGCTACCTAAGTATGATGAAAATAAAATAGGGTAAAAGACCTCTTTTTGGGAAAGACCCCTTTTCTTTGGCATTTTGGAAAAATAGCAATGGGTTTTTGGACTGCCCCCTTTTTACTACAGTATGACACAATGCAAGTGGGAGTAATTTGTCATCATAAATCCAATGTGTGGTCTCTATTTTGACAAGCAAGTGAAATGAAAAAAATATATATTTAATATTTGGGATTTATAGAATAAAAATCAAGAAATAAAAGTTAGATTTTTAGAATCAGAAAACAATCAGCTTTCTATTAATATGTGAATAATACCAAAACACTAAAAAGATATTTACATCAAAATAGGATAATTGGTATTTCAAAAAAAGGTCTTTCTAGGTAAGTCAATAAACTAATCATTTTCAGTGAATGATCTTAAATAATTTTAATAATAACCATGTTGTTGCATTGCTTGGATTTTTAGCTATTCATTGGCCTATACAAACCTTTTCAACTCTAATTTGATAACAAGATATGAGGTTTTAAGTTTTACATAATTTTGCTCAATTGGATACTGGTCTTTTACCCTAGGCTACTTTAGTTACAAAATTATGGAAACTGCAATTCATTAAAATTCATTTCTGATGCAAATGAGAGGTAAGTTTAAACTTTACCCCAACCCCCCTAATGTGCAAATATATAGCCTGAATTGGTTTTAGTTTTGAAAATTCAATTTCTTCTTCTTGAAATGCCAAGCCTTCTGGAGTCTACTTTGCTCTCCTTTTGGCTTCACAACAATTTTCAATCTGTAGGGATGATGGGTCAGGAATAAGTCTTGCTACCATCTATGTGATCTACTTGCAGATACTGTTAGGTCTTAGAAGATTAAAAATATTTTTATTTATTTATTTATTAATACCAACAGCTGTAAGCTATACAAAAAGCTTGTCATACTAAGGAATAACTTAATAAGGCAACAATAGATCTTACTTTACAAAATATACACACAACAGAAATTCCCTATAAATATACATGAAAACACATTTAAAATGGATCTTGAAACGACCGACTGTGAAAATTTGTAGAAGCTAGTTTTGTTTTGAAAGTGTGGATTGTGAGAGTATCAATGGTCTCTGACGGAAGTGCATTCCAAGGCTTGCACACACGGCTGGACAGTGAGTTCTGACCTAATCTTGTATGTGGCCATGGTGGGTGAATTTTGTGCTGGTATTGACGGGTGGTGTTGTATCCTGAGAAGGCAAAGAAGTAAGATGGCATTAGAACACCTTAAAGAAAACCAACCTTTGATTGCAAATTCAAATAATATTATCATATATTCCGACTCTCTATCAAGCCTTGAGTTGCTGGCCTCAGCTCCTCAATATAAGTTGGACATTGACACTTATCATTGTCTCAGTATTATTTATAATCTTGCTTCAAGTGGCATAAAAACTTATTTTCAGTACATTCCTAGCCACTCTGGCATAAGTGGTAATCATCAGGTTGATGAAATAGCAAAAAATGCTTTAAATATTGACCAGCCAAGTGGGAGACCAATCCCAATTATAGATATTTACCAATGGAGGCTATCAGATATTAATTTTAATAAGATTAATCCTATCCTTTCCCCCTTTCCCAATAAGTATCTTTCTAAAATTTATCATAGAATTTGTTCTGGAACAAATGGACTAAATTTCCTTGCATTCTCATATAAGTTTTCTAATTCAAGTGGTTCAATCCCCCTGTCCCCTCTTTGCAGGCATTGTAATATGAATAATGAAACAATTGACCATTGCCTATTTGAATGTAATATGCTGATGTCTGCATAACATACCTTGCTTTGTAAACTGTTAAAATGCTTCAAACACCACAAAATCTCACTATCAGCCAAGAGCCTAGCCAACTATACCTGCACACAGAGCACAGAAATCGATATCTGTCATCTTATATTTGAACTCCTTGAGTCAAAAGATCTACTGAAAGATATCTGAGAATATCTAATAATTGAGGGTCTGTTACTACCTGTGTTTGTGTGAAAATTGAAGCAAATAGTTTGTTTGAATTGTTGTGATTTTAAATGATTACCGTCTATGTGTGCAAGAGTGTCAGGGTCTACAAATGAAATGCATGATGGAGACCGTGTGTTTTGGTTCCTTCTGACATACTTCTAAAATTTTTTGGGCAAGTGTGGACTGATGCAATCACATCAGCCTCCACCTCATGGCGGTTCATTCTCAGGAACTTGGTCGCTTTATTTCTCGCTTTCTTGTATGATAACCATGAATCTGCAGTTTTTATTTTTACGTGTTCCCGCCATGTATCAGCTTTTTCCTTGCGCATTTGGATAATATACTGAGGAAGAGTTTGTCTTTTATTCTGGTACTGCCTGCTAGTAAACACTGGTACATATCAATCTCGACCTTTTTTTAGCTCCTGCCTAATAAATTCAAAAGACACATCAGCGGTAGCATTGAACTGTTTTAACTCATCCAGGATACAGAGAGAAGAAATAAAATCACGAAACGCAGCGTAATTTGCCCTACCATAATCATATTTAGGTGAACCTTTAGGAGTAGAAAAATCTGAAGAACAATTCAAAGAAATTGACAAGACTACATGGTCACTTTTTCCTAGTGGCGGTAAAAATTCAACACTATTGACATCCTCGGTGATTTCGTGATTACAAGATCAAGCACTGAAGGTTTTGAATCAGCTTGTAAACAAGTGGGGTCTTGAATATGCTGGTGCAAGTAGTGGTCTTGTAAAGTTTGAACAAACCGATTCTCAAAGGACTGATCTGAAAGCTGTGTTGTGTTAGTCGTCCAATCAATATAAGGCAGATTAAAATCGCCAACTACTAACAACTTAGAACTAAAAGACGAAACAGAAGACAAGAACTGCAAAATATTTTCATTATTACAAATTGACATTTCATTAACTCTAGGACTAGGATAAACTGCGAAAATTCGAACAGCGCTTTTGGAACCAGGCAATTTCACATCGATAACTAAGCATTCACTAATATTTGATGCAACTGGTTCATTAACTTCCAAATACTTCAGTGAGGTGTGAACATACACGAAAATACCATGCTTATAGTTACTATTTACAACAAGGTTATACTCGAGCACTTGCCGAAAATACACCTCTGGCTGTGAGCAGTTTTTAGGCAAAGATTCCATAACAATGATGACATGAGGCTTACGGACTGATATGAGAGCTAGAAATTCATCTTTGAAGATAAGCAATCCGCGTTCGTATAAAGCACAGAATGTTCACTACATGTTTCCACCATGAAAATGATTTATCTTCACAAGCTCACATTTTCCATTTTGAATCTTCCAGCCAGATTCACCTGCGGCTTCCTTTTCATGGAGTTGTTGCTTCAGAGCGTCATATTTTTTCTTCTGTGCAAGCTCAGCGTTTGTATGATCGTGGGAGAAACCAAAGCCGGGGAACACAACTTTTATATTCACTATATTGTTAGACAAGAAGAACTATGCCGTGTCTCTTTCAATGGGGCTGCGGAACATTAATTTGATTGGGCAACACTTTCCAGGTTCCGGCTTTCCAACGCGAACAGAAAATGAACACTTCAAAGGACAGTTTTGAAGAAGAAGTTCATTTATCATTCCTAAATCTTTTTCATTCTGCAGTTTTCTTGTAATGCAACCAGGATCTTCGGCAAGTCCATACGCGATAAGATTTTTCTGCTTCATAACAAAATCGTTGAAGTTACTCTTGGCTTCTAATTTCCTACTGATATCTTGTTTGAGTTTCTTGCTTAACGTTTCAAACTCAGTCTTCACATGATTTACGGCATGTATTTTTGCATCATTTATTGAACACTTTTCAGCCAAATCTTTCTCAACGTTTGCAATTCTGTCGCTCAGGGGCTTGATCAGCCTGTCAAATTTTTCCTGAATCTTTTCCTTGATGCTTGTGAATGATGATCGGATTTCATTCTTGATAATTTCCTTTATTTCCGTGGCAGTGAGATTATTTTGAGTAACTCTAGTCTGTTTACAAACGGGACAGCACCAAACCAAGACGATGCGTCATCTTTGTAAATAAGTGGTACTCCGTATCAGTCATATCTATGCATTCAATGCAAAGCCAGGCTTCACATTAGTCAAACAAAAGAGCGCAGCTATCGTCTTTCAGTCCTATATCACATGCCTTGCATTTATCTGTACCATTGGTTGGTGACTGTTTTTGGCGCTTTGTAGCCATTTTCACTTTTTTGTTAAAAAATCTCGTAGTTGTTTTGGATGAGTTGACAACACTGCTTTCCGCCAAAATTCAAAAGTTATTCCAAACGTGTTTCCGGTGAGATAAATCTGAATCTGCAATCTATTGGATGGTGATATATTTTCGAGAAATGGATTGTCTTTAAAACGACAGGTATATCTTTCACCCTCTTGATCAAAAAACAAAAGTCGGGTATTTCTAATACCAGGTAAATCAGGAAATTATTGATTACTCACAGACAAGTAAACTTTGCTGTTAGGTCTTAGAAGATGTTGTTGTTGTTGTTTAGTTGACGTTTGAGCGAATCAACCGCTCGTATACGTGCGATCCTCTATTAAATCTTGGGTCCTAAATGGAGCCACGTCACATTGAATCACACAAATATATGTTTGGCACAGGCCACGTCAACACTTAACTATCATGGGGTTGTACTAGGACGTTGTACAGAGTGTTCTTATTTAAAACACTGACACCTTTTTTTACATCTCATTCTGCTATGGTCAAATAACATCTAATAAAAAAAAAAAAAAATTAAATACAAATATTATAGAACATTATGCAAATTATAATTTTTTATATACTTAGTCAATAAGGATATAGCCTTTCTATGGGCCCACTTAGGGGACTTAGCATGACCAAGGATTGCTCTCATTGTAAATGCACTGAAATACTTTAAAATTAAACTTCTAAATACATTTCTTTGTACATCATATTTCCTACATTTCATTAGGATATGTCTAACATCACATGTTGGTCTTAGAAGGTCTTAGAAGATTAAAAATACTTTTATATAGATGTCTTAGAAAATTAAAAATACCTTCAATGTTGCTGAAATGTCTTTTGGTGTTAGCTGGTAGGCTTGAGAGCAGCAACATGTTGATATCAGATTGGAGCTTTGCCTCTTTAAAGACTCTCCTAATGTTGATTATTTCCTGCTGGATGAATTGACATTCAAAAATCAGTTGGTTCAAGAATTGTGGAATACTAACAAAGTCTGCAACATGGATTGGCTTGTTTATGCCAAGTAAACTACTCTTTTCTCAGCACCAAAAATTTGCTTTTGATTCTAGCCTATAGGCCTAATGAAGAATGTTATCTCCCCTTGATAGAAATAAGGATGGAATAGGCTTTTTTTTTAAAGGAACTGCTCTTCTGAGTATGTCTATGAAGGCCTTCAAATTGGGATTAATTAGATTAGCCTATGCAAGGAGCTACTAGCTAGGCTAACTAGTCTGCTACCTCATTAGATTTGATACCTTAGTGGCTGGGGATATGTTGGAAATTGACTTCAATTAGGCCATTTTGGAGACTGATTTAATGATCTCTGATTGTCCTCAGATCTGTATCCATGGCACTCCAATGAATATTATCAATGAACTGAATAGCCCCTTTGGAGTCTGAGAGCAATAATAATCTTTTGGAATCTGGTAGATTTATATTGATGACCATTAAAGCCTCTATTGTTGCCAATAGCTCTGCAGTGAGGATGGAAGTATTATCAGGAAGTTTGGTTTTTATATTCAGTGAATAACTTAGGATAACAGATGCAGATCTATATTTGCTGCCTTTAACCAAGTCATCAGTGTAAGTTTGGAGAGAATCTGGATACAAACTGGTCATTTTCTCATGAAAAAGTGTCTGAATTTGGATTGGCAGGTAATTTGTCTTTTGCAAGGGTATTGACTCTAGTGAAACACTTGGAGATGACATTTTCCATCCTGGGGAGACAAGAAAATGACAGTAACAGGGTGAGTCAAGTTTCCAAGATGAGACAAGCTTGTTAAATATTTTCCATGACCTTATAGATGTCAAACTATGCAAGATACCATATTTGGCAAAAGTAAGCTTCAAAATATCATGCTCATGACCTGTAGATTGTATCTTGCTGTAATATTTGATGATCAGCATATTCTGTCTTTCTGAAATAGAGGGCAGATTGGTTAAGTGTTTCACTTTGTTAGAGGGGCACTGAGCATGACACCTTAAGGCAATTTTGCTAGCCATATTTAGGACTGTTTCTAATTTGGCAAGATTAATCTTACTACATTTTTGATATGATACAATGGCATACTCAATCTTTGAATGAATAAACCTCTTTTAAAAATCCAAGACTATTTCTTGGGAATTAGCCCACTTTGACCCTGCCAGGCACTTTTAGGATGAGTAACCTTTTAATATATGAATTTTTTACAGAGTTGATTTTATTTCGCCAAGTCAGTCTTGGATCCTGGTATACTCCTAGAAATTTGGGTGCTACAGCAAATTTTCTTCCCACATTGATGACAAATAATTTTGCTGGTATGACAGACTTTTTGTTGTAGAATATGATTGCATTTCTCTTAGAATTGGAGATAGGTAGGAAAAATGCAGCAGAAAAGGCTGCTAACTCCTCTAATGCTAAGTTAATATTATTGGCAATAATATTTACATCTCTGCCTGCTGACCAAAGAACTAAGACATCTGCAAATTCAAGCTTGGACATTGGATCTCTGCTGAACTGAAGCTCACTTAAAACTAATAAGAAAAGAAGAAGGCTGAGTATGGACCCCTGTGGGAGCCCAACATGCAAGATAAGATAAGATATTTATTTCAAAAAGATCACTATCAGAAGCCCACAAAGGGCCAAATTCGGACTTCGGAGTCGACAAAAAATGCAATGCTGAAATACTGGATAGCTCATTTTGCACCCAGACTTTGTAGCTTCTATCTGATAGGTAATTAAAGAGGAACTTAATGACTCCATCTTAGAGTTTGGGATGGATGGAAATCCATCCAGAGAATCCTTTTAAAATTTGACAAATCTGATACTTGCAAACATGGTCAAAAGCTGATTAAAAGTCAACTAAGACTGCTATTATGATCTCACCTCTGTTTATGGCATTTCTTGCAGCTGCTTCAAGCTTGATTACATTATTTTCAGTATCACACCCCTTATGAAAGCCAGCCTGGGATTTAGGTAAAATTCTTTTAGGCTAATTTCCATGAACCATTTTAACCTCCTATTTAGCATCTTTTCAAAAAGTTTTCCAAGTACTGGTAGTAGTGAGATAGGCCTGTAGGAATTGATTAAATCTGGAGGTTTATCTTGTTTTCTAATTGGGAGTATAATGGCATGTTTCTATATTCTGGGGGATATTTTTGGAATCGATGCATAGTCATATACATGAAGTAAGGTATCATGCAAAATTTCTCCTTTATTTATAATCCAATGGATGCTTATTTTGTCTTCTCCTGATGCTAAAGTGGAATTGGAAGACCTTAAAGCCTCATTTGGCTTGGATTTAGTAAACATACTTAAACATTCCTTCTTGAAATTTTGTCTTCTCATGCAACTTGCACACTCAAGGCCTTCTTCTATGTACAGGTCTTCTATTAAAGAACCGTGAATAATGTCATACAGATGACTTCAATATTGGCACCCTCTAGTAATAAGTAGAAAGCTCTGTAAAGAAAACATAAGACAATGTTTAGTTTTCTCCCATTATGAAGAATAAAAACATAGGTCTTACAGATGACTCTACCTCAGTCTCTATATAATAGCCTGAATAAAGCCACAGATTATACTGTTATTGAGTAATCAAAATAAAGTAATCCAGAGGGCTAGAGATTCCATATAAAGGTAGATCTTTTATTCAAAACCAAGTACCTATTGCAAAAGATCTCATTTAAGTTGCAAGCAAAACATAACAAGCAGGAGTGCAAGCAATACTCATAGATGAGAACAAACATTAGATAGGAGTAAAAAGATTACCTTATCTTAGACCTTAGATCCACTTGTGCTGCCAGAGGCAACCAGGGCATCCTTAAGACTTTGCCAATCTTCTCTGAATTGGACAGCTGTGTATATGTCTTCCCAATTGGGTTGAAGAGAAGCATGGATTCTGCAGAGATCAAACTAGTATGATTGTTGCAGAGTGTTCTGAGGTCCTCCCTGTCTTTGACTTCCATTTGAGCTACAATGTAAAGTGGCTTTTGGGATCTGAGTGTCCTGCATTTGGAGAATTTGGCCCAAGTATCTCCATCTCTGAGCTCTAATGATGTAAGTCACCAGAGGCTGGTTGGCAAGTTTGCGGACTTTTTAATTTGTGATTTTGTCTGACCAATGAATATTTAAAATTCTTTGAAGACAACTGTTTGTGAATGCAAGGATTCTCTTCTCCTGTTTTTGGATCAAACTCCAGTTTCTGGTTGTGTAAAGGATTACTGTGATGATGTTGTTGTTGAACAGGAGTAATGTAAACCATTTCAAGTAATTTTTTGACTTCCATATGCGCTTGAGCCTACTGAAGGTGGTGTTTGCCTGACCTATTCTGGTCATTATTTCTTTGGATGTTGATCCCTTATTCTCCACTATGCTTCCAAGGTACCTGAATTCCTTAACCTGTTCAATTTCCTCATTTCCACATCTGAAATGAAGTGGGGAATCAGTATTCACCATTGTTTTGGTTTTGTTTGAATTTATTCTTAGGCCAAGTTGGCTTGCTTTTTGCTGACCCTGTAAAGAAGCTCTTGCAGACGTTGTTTGCATGACCATATTATTTTAATGCCATATGCAAAGTCTAGCTCACCAACAGTCACTTTGGCAGAAAGTTTGACACCATTGGTTGCAGTGTTGCAGAGAATGAAGTTAGTGATTATCACAGAAAGTAACAGTACACAGCCTTGTTTGACACCAGATAGAATTTGAAAGTGTTGGGTTTGGCCTTTGGGTGTCTTGATGCAGCACTTGCTATTGTAAAGAGCTATGATAATTGTGATGATTTTACTTTAATAAAGAAGGATCTTCTATAAACTTGCCCAATCCTCAGAGTCAAAGGCCTTTTCAAAGTCTATGAAAATCAAGTAAAGCTTTAAGCTCCATTCCTGACTTTGTTCAGTGAGGACTTGCAAAGTAAATATAAGATCAGTGCAAGAACAGTTTGGGCAGAACCCATATTGTTCATCTCTTATGTGCTTTTTGAGCTTATTTTGGATCCTCTTCAGAATGACATGACACAGTAGTTTACCAGGGACCAAAAGCAAGTTTACTCCTTGCCAGTTTTCTGGGACAGTGGCATCACCCTTTTTGAATAAGGGCATCAGTATGCTGTGCTTCCAATCAATTGGCACCTTTTCATTTTCTCATATTGTAGCAAAGAAGGTGGTCCAGAATGTTATAAGTGCTGCAACTGAGACCTTTATCATCTCTGCTGATATACAGGCTTCTCCTGGGGATTTACCATTCTTCAATATCTTGGCAGTTAGTTGAATCTCTACAGCACTTGGCAGCTCCACACTAATGTTTAGGGAGAAGGATGGCATTGGAGGAATTTTGAGTGGCCTATTGAGGAGTCTTTGGAAGTGGGATGTTCAAAACTCATTTCCTGGTGATGGTTTGGTCATGAGTACACCAGATAGGTCCCAAAGTGGGCTGTTGATGGTATGCTTCTTTCCAATAATGTCACTTGTGATCTGATATAGGGCTCTAGATTCTCCTTTCTTAGCTGCTTTCTCAGGATGTTTGACTTTGTTCTCAGTCAGGGTTCAGTGGTCATTCCTTAAGCTCTTCTTTATGGCTTTGTGGTAGCATGCCTTTTTTAAGATTAAACGGCATGGGGTTTGGCTTTGAAGATGGGTTTGTTTTATGAGTTTCCTCCCCCCTTATGAGATTCCAAGTTTGGTCAGAGAGCCATTGTTCTTTATGGCGCTTCTTGTACCCCTGCATTTCTGTTGCCACCATATGGAAGGAATTTTTTTATGGCTTCCCACAGTTCTTCTTGTTCTGGATTTTCTGGCATGGAAAGTGATTCAAATCTATTTGAAAGTTTGATCACAAAGTTTCTTTTTACTGTGCTATGAAGTAGTTTATCCAAGTCAAAAGGTGGGTTTGGATAGGGTACATGTTTAACATTTTTTTTTCAGTTTTACTTTTCATCAGGTTATGATTTGACCCTACATCAGTTCTTTTTTGTGAACATATGTCCGTGAGACTAGTGTGACATTTGCAACTCACTAGGCAGTGGTTGATCTGATTTCTGGTGATGCCATCTGGAGAGGTCCAGAAATATTTGTGGATTTCACAGTGTTAGAACAATCTCCCACCCATAACTAGGTCCTTTCAGAGCACAAAATTGATTAAAAGCTCACCATTTTCATTCCAATTACCAAGACCATGGCAACCCATATACTGGGGGCAACGTTTATGGTCTTCACCAATTTTTGCATTGAAATCACCAATAAAACAGGCTATGTCATGTCTAGGTATATCACTTGCAACAGACTGCAGGTTCTGTAGAATTCTTCTTTTACATCATCACCTGCTTTGTTTGTGGATGCGTAACAGACCACTACAGACAGTTTTGCATGCTGGCTGGCAAACCTAGCAGTAAGAATTCTGGATGAAACTGGCTGCCACTTTAAAAGGGACATACTGTTTTTTCTTGTCATCATAAGGGCAACTATGTGTTCTTTCCTTTACTCTGGTCCACTGAATATGATGCTGTGTTCACGTGGCATCCTTTTAAAGCCTGAACAAGGCCATCATACCTTTGAAAGGACAAGGATATCATAATTGTACTGTCTCATTTTGTTCAAAACTTGTTCTCTCTTGGACAGCTGGGACATTGTAAGTAGAAGCTTTGACAGCTTTGTTAAACTCCACATTTTTGCCTAATTCATAACAGTTAAGTTGTTGAAATCACTACACCTTCCCTCTTTTGAATACAAAATGCCCATATCCCAAAACAACAATAAATATGTTTCCACTTAACCTGGGTACAGAAAGCAAGATTCAGTTATTTCACTTTGGTAATGTAATACTATGGTCTAATTGGTTCACAGGTATAAATACTTGGATTTTCTTATTTGTCTTCCAGATCTGATGGTCAGACCTTGATGAGTCTCAGTATTTGTTTTTTGTTTTAAATCTTGCTGGATTATCAATTGGTCATCTGTAAACAAAATGTTGTGCAGTGGAGGTGATCTCAGCACATGATTGCAAGCCTTCTTAGTTAGGGACTGTGAGTTCTTTGAAAGGGGTTAGTTTTGGGGAATGGGGACTGTGATGCTGATCATATGAAGGGGTTTTATATTCTATTAGAATTCTATTATGTGTGTAATTTCATCTTTTGAGTGAACTGTATATAATCTAGGTTTAATTGACCTAGGTCTATGGTCTTGTTTTGCATTTATGGCGGCCTTGGATCAGGGTTCTCTGGGTTGTTTTTTTATGTCTGTTGATGTACCTGTTTGTAGTTTGGACAGTTTTTGTTTTACTCTTTAATATCTAAGGCATGTTTTTGGCACTGTTTTCTTTTTTAAGTGAATTTCAGTGATTGACAAGATTGATTAGTGTTGTTTACTCATTAGGAGTTGGGTTGGGAAAGCTAGATTATCAACTGGAGTATTTTGATATTCCAGAAGGTCTAAGAAATTATTGTTTCTGCAAGGTTTTCTTTTTTTAGAATATTTTTACATGTTTGAACAGTTCATTTTGCAAGTCCGTTTTATTTCGGGTTATATTGACTTGAATTTATCTGACAGATTCCCTAGTGGTTTGTGGAGTTGTTTGACTCTAGCTCAAAATTGGGGGCAATTATCAGTCACTAGTCACTTGGGTGTACCATGTCGTCTAGAAACTGCCTTCAGTCTTGAGATCACACTGGCTGGTGTAAAAGATTCAAGTTCCTCTACCTCAAAGAAGCAGCTGTAGTAGTTTACAAGGACTGAGTATTTTGATCCAGGGAGTTCAAACAGATCAGAAGCTAAGCATTCCTATGGTATATTCAAAATGTTGGAGTTGATGAGTGGCTCTTTCTTATTTCTAGACATCTTTTCAGTATAGGTTTTGCAATAATTGACTAAATTGTAAATATTTCTGCTGATTCCTGGCCACAGTACAATAGAGCATGCCCTTTTTTGTGTTTGCTGTGCCCAAATAGGACAGATGAATTTGTTCTAGAATTTTTGCCTGAGCTCTGTTGAAATGATGATTTTTTGGCCTGTAAATATATAGCTATTAATAATAGATAGTTTATGTCTTGGTAACTTTAGTAGTTCAGAGCAGATGCTGGGCATTCTCTTTTTATTGCCATCCTTTTAAAATAAGTAAAAAAAAAATTAGTTCAGGGTCTTGTTCTGTTTCTTGGTAGATTTCTTGAATTATATGTTTACAGGCAGAAATGAAATTGAGTAGACTTGAATGTCTAGCTCCTCTTGCATGGAGGGGTCCAAGTTGTCAAGGTATTGTCAAGATGAGGTAACTGCATTGGTGATTTTTTTTTTTTTTTGTCTTTCTTATACTTGATGCTTAAATCATGAGGTTGCAGGTATACCATGAGGACTGTATTCAAATGGGAGTTTTGTTGGAATTAACTGGATCAGTCAATGATCCATTGGTGACATTGATATCCATTCTATACATGTAATGGTGGCAGTGATGACATCCAAAAACAATAGCATACAGTTCCTTCTTGAGTTGTGAGTAGCAGGAGCATAGCCTCAGCATTCTTATTGGGGGGAAGAGGGGTCCATATCCAGATAATCAAGGGACATTGGCTGCATAATAACTTTTCTCCAAATTGTTGGGGGGGACTGCCCCCCCCCCCCCCGAAATGACGCCCATGGTGAGTAATGCTCTTTTGTTTTGCTCAGGACCTATATGTTTATCCAAATATATCTTTGATATTTGGTAGGCAAGCCTAAAGGCCATGTTTTGAAGCATCTACATCCAAGAACGCAAGCAGAGAAGTCAAAGCAGCCTGACCTGACTACTAAAGAGTTTTCAGACAGACTGCATGGGATTTATTCTAGGCAAAAACCTCTTGCTTTAATAGTTATCTCAGAGGTGTGTTAACTGATGAGAATTTAGGGATGCACTGAGATTAAAAAAAAAAATAGTATTCTCAAGGATGTTTGGAGCTGCTCTTTGTCTTTTGTTTCTGGCATTTGTTTGGCAGCTGGGAATTTGGGCAGGATCTTGTCTGACCCATGTGCTACTGATAATGTGAGCAAATAACAGATTGCTTCAACCCCAAATGTGCATTTGAATGTGTTGAATTCTAGGTCATGCCTGAGTTGAGATTAAACCAAATGGATATCTTTTCCACTGATATCTCCCATAGATATTATTTGTATTGTTTTATGAATTAACCAATTTATCAACCCAGGCACCTATAATAAAAGGGCATAAAATGATAAGCATTAAGCAAAATAGCAAGTAGGCTAAGCATCAAGCAACATAATAATCAAGCATTAACCACAATACCAAGCGAGCATAATATTACATCCTGTTTCATCCATTTTTTAAGTCTAAGAACCTCTAGTAACCACAGCATATTTTGGTATAACAGCGCTTCCAATTTTGACTAAGACACTATTATTCCTTGTCATGTTGATGAGAAGGCACTAGGCTTACTTCTTCACAAGATCAAGGAACACAATATTACTACTACAAGGAAGGGAAGAAAAGACGATTGGTCAGAGTGAAAAGTCTGTTTATACCATTGAAGTTTTTTCAGCATAAAGCAATTTGTAGAAATTATCTGTCTGGTATTAGATTGTATAGATTGTAAAGTGTTTTTTAAGCTTCTTGCATAAGAAAAAAGTAAGTGTAGTTGTTTTGACTTTTCTAGGATATATAGGCTAGACTAGGCTACCTGGTAATTTTTATAGTTGGGGATGGAGGAGGAGCCTCCTGCACTTCACATGACTGAACAATTATTCAGGAAGGGATTTTTGCTCTGGCACTCAGACTCATGACTTGTGCTTAGGCACTGAAACTAAAATGACAATGACTAGAGGGCATATACTAGCTAAGGGTTTTATTGACAACAGAGAGACAACCATCCCTAGGACAGCTAGAATATTTTTAGGTAGATACTTGACA
>JAQQPU010013491.1:11303-22516 GCA_029168905.1 Artemia sp. Kazakhstan ARC1039 | reverse complement strand
GGAGGGGGCGAAGTTTGAAAAGGGTAAAGTGTTAATTTTTTCCGAATAATGCACATGTTTTTCGGTGTTCCAATGGTAGTGTCTAGACATCTTCCCCCAAGTGCCTACCATGCATTTTTTTAACTTTTTCTTTCTATATAGAAAATAATATGTTTTTTATACGCTTTCTTTTACTTCTTTTTCTGGTCTTTTATAAAAATAAAAAATGGCTAATAAAAAAAGTAAAGCTTCATTATCCTAACTTGTCTATCTATTTTGGAGTATAAGTAAATTGAATGATATTGAGCCTGAATCAAATTAGTTATTTGATTATTTCAGCTTAATGCTCATAGTTAGAACGATGAGGATCCTCTAGCTTGTAGAACACAGCCATAATTATTTCCCTGATCCTCTTTGGAAACTACATAAATACAAACGCAAGACATGAAATTCTAGAGGCAATCCCAACATAAGGACTGTGAATCGTTATTATAGACCAAACAGAGGAGATACAAGGTAACCTATCGGTACATAGAACTCTCCTTCTTGAAAATGGGCAGGCAAGAATATATGTTCGACCAGTCCAAGCAAATATGCATGTTCAGAATATACTTAATTTCTCGACCGTTAGGCTACTTCCTCGAATCTCTCTTGGATATTTCTGGACAATATTTCTATTCTAAAAAAAACAGATTTTCTTATCTAGACCACCTTAAAAACTGAAAAATTATTTCCGCTTCTCTCGAAGAGAAATGCGTCAGCAAAACATGTACCTGAGAGGACAAGAAAGGTTATCCCTGAATATTACCATTCTTAGATATTTCCCCATTCACAAGCCTACTTCCTTAATTCAAGGAACCGATTCCTGACGTAAGGGCAAGATTAGTCCCGCCTTGAAATATTGATTAAGGGATAGAATTGCGTCAGCAGCCGGAAATAAGAGTTTATTTCAGGTTACTGATTTTGGAGATGTATCCCTAAGGGATAGGTAAAGACATCCCACTCCTGCGCAAAACAAAGAAATCGATTTTCCGCCCCCACATTAAAATTACAGCTTCCGGGACTAGGTCTGCCGGGATATATATAGAAAGATCAATGGAGGATATAAAATTTCATGAGGGTCTTAAAAGTTAGAGCAATAATTTGGATTTCCGAAGAGTATTTTCCATAAACTATTCTGAGAAAAGGGGAATGGGTTCAACTTAAATGGGATGAACAAATGAGGGAACTAGGATTCGAGCTGCTAAAGATCTGTTTTTGTTTTTTCGTTTTTTTAGCTTCTAAAGCAGGCACGTACGCAGGAATTTGTTTCGGGGGGGGGGCAAACCCATTATTCTGTGAGAAAAATCAGAAAATTATGGGAAAATGAAAAAAATCATGAGATTTTGGGGGGCCCGGGCCCGGAGGCCCCCCCCCTGCGTACGTTCCTGTTCTAAAGTTAAACATCACTTATCTTACAAACACGGATAGGTCTTCAGTGATCCTAGTACTCTTACTACAAATAAAATTTATGAAGACGCTGCTGATGAATTAGATACTATGGCAAACTCTCCTCCACCTAATGAATTAATTAATTAACCAATGGCCCCATCATATTTTTAGCTTCTAGTTTAACTGTCGTATGTAGCAATATCCACGGCAAGAACAAGGAGGCTTAGCTTTTCGTCTCTCCAGATTCTTTCAAAGATATACCCCTTCCTCTCTCAAGAAAATATGATAGATGTTTTTCCGTATTATGGTTTAAACTAGAGTTTTAAATGATTTTAGAGATATTCTTACAAACTCAGGCTTGAATCTGAACAGCTCCACGGCTCAAGTTTTTTTTTAATAATAAAAAATCAGATGCTTACTAAGATATTACGGTTTTAGCAAATGCAATGCAAACGTTTTTATACTACTTATTAGTACATTATACAGTAGCAGTAGGAAAATCTGTCTTCCACGCAACGATGCCAAATAGAGCGTAATTTACTTAGTATTTGTGCATGTGTATTTTTTGTAATGTTTTATAAGACAGACTGTTATTATTATTGTCTTTTACTATGCCTTGCCCATCCTCTAAACTAAACTGCAAACTATAGGACACTTATTTTCTAAATAACCCCTAATAAGAAATTGTTGCCGGCTCAAAGCTATTTTTCTTCAACTTAATTTAAATAATGCTGAATCTAATTGATCCCGGACATACGGATTGTAATGCTTCGACTTTGGATTCTTTGGCCTGTTGTTTGGGCAAATGTGACAATCTTGAAAGCGATTCGTATGCAATTTTAGACTACTCAACATTTTCATGGTATTTAATTTTAAAGAAAATATGCTTTTTATTGAATTTCCTTTGCATAAGATTTGTTACATACCTACAAACCCCTCTTTAAGAAAAGCGATAAGGGTGAGCGTAGTAATTAGAGGCATTAGCTTGGTTTCTGTTGGAAGCAAATTACTCAGTATGATGATGCTTTTAGAGGTGCTGTAGATAAATTTAAGAGAAGAGCAATGTGGTTTTAGGAATGAAAAGAACCAAATTTTTGTTCTTAGATTAATAATTGAGAAGTGCCTGAGTCATCATACCCTTTAGTCATCACTTTTATAGATTATGAACAAGCGTTTTATTCAGCTGAGTGAAGTGCTTTAGAGAAGGTCATATCCTTGTATGGTATACCAGATAAATGCATTAATGTAGAAAAAAAAACATTCCTGCGGTTAAGTTAGGAAATGAGGTTAGTAACTGGTTTCGTATTAAATCAGGAATTAAGCAGAGTTGAGGTATATCCCCAATTATATACATCATTTGATTGACTTTGTCCTAAGGAACACGGCAAAGGCTAAGGGAGAGAATGGAATCAAATGAGAAAGTAAAGTATTCTAGACTTGGATTATGCTGATGATTTGAGTGTCCTAGATGAAAATGTTAGCAAAATTAATTATTTTTTGGAGGTTTTGAGAGTTCAGGATGCGACAATAGGTTTAAAAATTGATATTAAGAAGACTAAGTCGATTAGACTGGGAATAAGTGATGTGAAGAAGTGATGTTTAAAGATTGGGGATGCAATGAAGATATCAAAAGCAGAATGGCGAAGGCCCAGGGTGTTTGGATGGAAAAGAGTTTGGTTGGATAGGAAGATAAGTCTGCAAGCCTACATTAGCATATTGGAAGTTAGTGATGACAATGGTCAAGTATGGCTCTGAAAAGTGGGCTCCCCGAAATACGGGGGAGGATTTGTCTACAGATTCTTTTGGGTACCCGTCTGACTGACGGCATTTCAAACATTAAGCTGTACGAAAAATTTGTCTCTATCCCACTTCTAGGGTTACAATGGTAGAAAGGTTGAGACGGCTAGGCCAATATTCAACGAATGAAGGATGATAGATTGCTAAGGATCGTCCTTTTCGGCCAACCATCTGGGAGGAGTCCAGGTGGGAGGTCATATGAAAGAATTTAAGGGAAATTGGAACTTCTTAGGAGGCTGAAAAGAGGGAGGCTTTGAATAGGTTGGGATGGAGGAGGATTTTGTGTAGCTGTGTTGTCCTCAGATGGTTTGGTGTTGCAGCAACTGGTTAGTAGCAGTAGTAGTAGTACTCTAGGACGCAAACGGGAGGGAGGACTGTTGGCCAGTGTTCCACAAAAGCTCAAGATCTATGCGATATTTCGTAAAATGTCCATCCTTTCCCTCACTCTGAATTCCTGTGTAAGTACCCACCTATGCGCAACATCCTTATTTGTCGTTTCAGGCGTAGCTGACCGACTGACGTACAAATGGGTAACTATTCCAATTGCAACCTTACAGGCCAAAGTTGGTCCAGCCCCACCGGTACATGCCTAGATTGGTCATCGAGTTTGATGACATTTGGGCAACTGTGTGAAAAAAGGGCATTCAAAAATAAACTGTGGAATAAAGATTCACCTCTGGACACATCATTGAATTTCAATTCCGTTTCAATGATTGAAAGGGATATTGGTACTTACGTATTAACGACACCGCAGCAGAAGTTGCGCTAATGAGATAGCTAAGAAAGACATACTTTAAATGTTACAGCGACTGAAAACCAAAAAATTAAGGTAAAATACTTTTTGTCGAAATTCAGATAGGTTTAGATATATCAGTAAATTTTCTTTTCAAACGCATATTGAGATAGCTAAGAAATAGACATACCTTTAGAATAAGAATTTCATCCTGAGCCAAAATTTAAAATGTCCATCAAAAATAAACTTTACACCCCCCACCACCCTAACAAACAGACCTATACATCATGAAATGTATATGTTACCCTGAATGTCCGCAAATTGGTGAATGCCGACATTCACCGGTGAATGTCCGAAATACTTTTTTTTTCTCGTTGGATTTAGTCAGAGTTGCCAGTCAACTTTTTCAATTTTATGCAAGGTTTCATGATGACAGATTAGGTTAGCTTAGGTTTTTAACCCATTTCTGATATTTAGAACCTAATTTAACCTAATATAACCTAACATAATCTAATCTAAATTTAACTTTTACCATCATAGCTTACATAAGACTGAAAAGGCTGACTCGCAAATCTAATTGAATCCAAGCAGAGAAAAAGGAATTTCGAACATTCACCGGTGAACGTCGACATTAAGCAGATTTCGGACATTCACGGTAACAAATATATGAATGAATTTTCCATTGATTATATATTTGCATATT
Organism: Artemia sp. Kazakhstan ARC1039; assembly: GCA_029168905.1. NCBI lineage: Eukaryota > Metazoa > Arthropoda > Branchiopoda > Anostraca > Artemiidae > Artemia > Artemia sp. Kazakhstan ARC1039. The sequence goes on along the minus strand of JAQQPU010013491.1, from coordinate 17,873 downwards.
GGGAGGGGTTCTTTAGTTAATTTCCGGCGCAATGAATTTTATATTTGGATTCGGTATGAAATCTTTACTTTAAAGATATATCTATTTCTTAGCTATCTCAATATTAGCGCAACTTCTGCGGCGCTGGTGTTAATACGTAAGTACCTGAATATTTTTATAATTGTCTCTATATTCTCAGGAATGTTACTCCTATAGGACTTACAGACAGGGTTGCCGCCACGGTCAGCTCCCTATAGTGCTACAACTGCCCAAATAGTACTTTCCTGTTATTTTAGCACTATATTAGCAACCCTGAACACGTGCTATAGTGTTACACATAATAAAATAGTGCTAAAATTGCACTTTTGTGCTACAGGTGGCAACCCTGCTTACAATAAAGCATGATCAAAAGGTCACCAAGGTGGGTCCTCAGTTGCCCTGGCTGAATTCATGTCACCCCATGGATCGGAAGTGACAGTCAGGCAGGTACTAATATTAACTTAAAGGGATTTTTGACCATGAATAAGAAACCCTTCTTTGTTACTGAAAACATAATTTTTTTCAATTACATAATGTTATCTATTTGACTTACAACATTATCTTTAGAGTATGTTTTATTATTAAACGGAAAACAAATGTTAATGTCACCCAATACTAAGGCAAAAAAAAACTCATTAAAATTCCTAGATAAGTTGACACGGGAGAACAACTAAGAGAAATCATAATGAGAGGTCAAGATAGACAATAAGCTCCAAGATTACATTCGGAAATTTTTTTTTAATCTATAGGTTTTTATCTCTATTCGAGTGGGACAAAAAAGAGCATTCTCATTGGATAAAGCAAGTAACTTAAGTAAACCATTAAGACTAAACAAAGTAGAAAGAAAACTGTAAGTTTTTAAATTTAGGGAGGGAACAAGTTTCTTCCAACTGTGTACATAATTGGAGGTGATAATACAACATTTCGGATGTTGTAATTCAAAGGGCCAATTGGTTCAATCGACTTCCCTGTACCTTATCCAGTGTTTGAAAACATTTGCGTTTTTTTTCTCAAATTAGAATTATTTTGCATTGTACATACTGTAAGGCTATAACTGTCCCCATTAAAGGGGGGGGGGGGCTGAGATACCATTGTCACAAAAGCAAGCATTATATTTGTTAACAGGTTTGAATGGAAGTCAACTGGTACTACTCTTTTGTTATCATAGCCTAGTGCTTAGTCCAGAATGAGAATAAATTTTCAAAGGCTTATAGCGCTAAAAAATACTTATCAGCAGCAAATGTGAATAAAAATTTTTAACCTCTGCTTTTGACTTCATGTCGATTGGCACATATTTCAGTTCCGGCTTATTTAAACATTTGCGGGAAATGACATTAGCGCAGCGAAGTGGGGTATTCAATAATAGGATTTTTGGTAAATGTTTCGTTATTCATATTATTGACCTATGAATAAAGTAAACATACCACTCGATGCCTTTTTTATGCTCTTTCCAAATATAATAAGCATTTTTACCGGAAATGAATTTTACCCCCACCCCTATATATACCAATTTAGGGTATATATTTGCACATAAGGAAGTTTAAACTTACCTCTCATTTACATAAGAAATAAAATTTACCCCCACCCCCCTAGTGTGCAAATATATACCCTGAATTGGTATAGGCCTATATAGGGGTGGGGGTAAAATTCATTTCCGACAAAAATGATTATTATATTTGGAAAGAGCATAAAAAGGCATCGAGTGGTATGTTTACTTTATTTGTAAGTCAATAATATGAATAACGAAAAATTTACCGGATATTTTTTCCGTCTTATTACCCTTACTGAAAAAAAAAATTGAAATGACGTTTCAGCACGTAAGCCTCGTAAACATTTTTCTACAAGTAATGGTTGGTTTTCACCAGATACGTAATTACCGTCGCAGTGCCATTTGCATCGTATCCAGCTAAAATACCGCGATATTTACACAATGTTATAGGACGTAGCATATTGCTACGTCCGGCTCCTTTAAAAGGAGCCGGAAAAACAGCGTGGCGAATTTCAAAACAGTTTTACTAATGATGACGGTCACTGCACATGTGACCGAAATATCTGGTATTTTTGTGAAGTTTATCACTGTTTGTGAAACACTGTCTATTAAAAGGATTTTATCCCTATTTAAACTTTTATTTATCGTCATGGAATGGCAGTGTGGTCTCCGAATTTATCTAGGCTACCTCATTCGCCCTATAGAGGGCACTGACTTTTATTCTTCGGGTTATAAAAGTGAAACCTTGCAATAGGTCTTCTACACAAATGAAGTACAAGTCAAGTATTTTGAGCTTCACAACTTTACTCGATTCCAATTTATGAGGTTTCAAAGATCTGCAAATAGCCTACATTTCCTAAACTCGGAAAAAAAACTATTGATATGGCTTAAAATTCTACTCAGATAACAGGAATTGCATTTTCAAAACTAATGCCAGAGAAAAAGAAACTTAAAACTGAAAATTAAGGTATAATGTTGTTTTGTCAAAATTCGAATATGGTATAGACCTGTCAAGTAGGATAATTTCTAAGGTTTAGAAATCAGAAGGTTGCCAAAGAAGCTTGGCAATACCTTCCCAGAGTACATTTTTAGCCCTGGGTTCATTACTGAAAGTTTCATTTTCCTAACCTAAACTCTTTCCAAGATAGCCAAAAGCAGCTTGTCTAGAATTTTACCCAAATTCCCCGTAGACTATGTGCAATTAAATTTTGCTAAGTTAACGGTGATTTCGCAGCTCAGTGCAAAAATTTCATTATGATTGTGAATTTTGGTTTTGGCCAACTAAATAAGCTTTCTTACAACGGTGTTTGGTGTTAGTTTTCTTCAGAAGAGCAGTTGTTCTCCAGTGTTACCAAGCCCCTAGGTCTACCACAAATTCTTTTTTTTTTTACCAAACAACCAACTGATAAACTCAAAATAACTTACGGTAGCGCGTAATCAGCCTCTTCTTGTGATTAAAAAAAATGTTTCTACTTAAAGTTGTATCAAGTTCGTCCGAATCACTACCGGAACATTTAGAATCAGCTTTAACATCCGGATTATACTGACACCCAAAACCAAAGTGAGGATGAAAAGTTGCAAAAACACCTGTATATTTATACGAGTCCTCAGAATGGGACGCTTTATCACTATTCGAACTAAATTTGGAACTACAACTGAGGTCCAAAGGGACCTCCACTTCAGGCCTCACTAATGATTCAGTTCTCATTTTAACCAACCTTTTACAACGAAGTCTCGTTCAAGACTAAAATTTTAGCTTGGTTCTTGTGCAGAATGCGACGCCTTAGGGAGCAATCATCCAATCCACGCAAGCACTCCTCAAGGTTTCCGTCTTTTTTTCTCTCTCTCTTCCTTAAAAATGTCCGCATGAAGGGACAAGATATTCATAATTACTCTTCAACCCTTTATAACTGGGTCGAATCCTTAAAGCAAAATTTAATAATTCAATAAGTGATTTTAACCACTTCGTTTCTATAATAGAAGCTATTTCAAAATGCAGACCAATGAGCGTTTCGTTATGTCTTTCCCCCCCCCCCCCCCCCCCCCCGGCGGGGGGGGGGGCATCGGGCCCGAACATCTTCCTCATAGTATCAAAGTTTTATGTATATGATTTGTCGGTACTTTTCAATTAACTGGTACCCACGCGAGAAGTCAAGCTTGGTTAATGCTAATGAAATAAAACAAATATGATGAAAATTTTAATATTTAGAAACAAATTTGGGCTATATATTTGCACATTAGGTATGTAGGGGGTAAAGCATAACATATATTAAATACGCAACCTAACCTAGGTACCTTTTTTCATCCTAAACCCCAAAAAACAATAGTTTAAATTTTGTAAACGCAATGACAAACCACGGTTTGCGATCCAATTCTATTGACAGATACCCGTTTAACCAGTTTCCTTTATCACCTTTCCTATACAATATACCCCTTGAGCACCAGCTAGTTGAAAAGTACCAATTTGTCAACGTATGAATTTTCCAATGCGAGGTCGAATTGTGCTTGGAGCAATTTAAGGATCAGAATTCTGTTGGTCCTCCTCGGAAATCAAAATCATTATTAATATATCAGTCAATGCTCCTGTCCTAATCATTGTATTTTAGCCGGTTGTCTTTTTATGGAAAAGCACATTCGAAACAAACAGCAGCTAGATTTAAAACATAATTTTTTACATTTAAGTGTAGACTCGAGTTAAAACTAGCAAAACTATTGAAATTTTAGGGGGGAACTGCCTATTTCCCTTCAAATTTCGTTTTTCGTAATTATTTAAGTTACTATTAAAGCTCTTTCAAAATTGCCATAAAGAGGTTTTCGTCATTAGTTTTAGTTCAACATTGGTAATACTTACAATTCCTAAAACATTTGTAAATGACCTTTCTTTTGCACTTGGAAATTTATTTGAAGATGCTTATTTTTAATTTTCAGTTACTATGGGCCGTGGTTCGATCTTTACGGTTGCAGCTCTTCCAGTAGCCTTTATCATGAAAAAGACTACACAGTCTTCCGCCGGTTGGAGTCTCTAACGCAAGGTACGGATATTGGGGTGCTTAGACTAAGCACAACAATATCCGTATCATGCGTCAATTCTTTAATTCTAGGGGAGGCATAGGACACAGCTGTCGAAGGTTACTGAAGAGGCTTAGTCAAAATTATGTTTCTAAGGGTCTTAATCACACCTACGCGCAGGAGAAGCATGAATTTCTCCTAAAGCTTTCCCGAAGGACCACCCCGCCCAGGACCTTGGACCTTAAGATAAGCTCCTTGTTGTTTTCAGTTCAGTCTTACTTTGGTAGAAAAGTTCTCTGGTATACCCCATCTTCAAAGGCCATATCCAGGAGGGGTTACTGAGTTTGAGCCTCTCCCCCCCCACCAAAATTTTCGTCCGAGTCGTAAAAAAGTAAAAAAATGCATATAGCCTACACAAGTTTTTTTTATGTGACTCTTAAATTTAATTTTGTAAAACATACCCCGAAAAAAAACACAACCCCCCGAACCCTCGATACACCCTTGGCATCTCGTAATTTTGGGATAAAATTGAACGAGGGCGCAGTGTCTAGGGATTTCATGTTTGAAACCCTCTGCCCACAGAATGTGATAAACTAGATGAAAATGATATACATGTTCATAAGCTTTTCTCTAAACCATATTGGTTCTGATACTAACAGCTCAGAGCTGAACATCCAAAGAATCAATAAAACGATACAATCTAGAAACATATTAACATTTATACATCTAGAAACATATATACAATCTAGAAACATATTATATAACGATACAATCTAAACTTTGTAAACAAGGATTGTACAATAGAATAGCTTTCGTTATCAAGTCAATGTAGTTATTTTTTTTTTTTTTTTAATATGTAATTTTCTAAGTCAAGACACATAGAGGTTGATCATTATACTCATCCCCCTTATATTGTAAAAAAAAAGTCTACCATGGTTTATTTTAAGCCATAAGATCTCTCAAACGGTCTATAGCATGCAAAGTTATCTGAAGCTTTTTGTTCAAAGGGATAGAATCAAAGCAGTAAAAAAGTGCATAGCTTTGACGGAAAAGGCGAAAAATTCCCAAGAGCATCTTTAATCAGCAACATTATTTTTAGGTCGAATCAGGCATATCCGCACGAATTCATGGGCGGAGGTGTGTCTGTTTAGGGTGCGAGCTAGGTTTGAGGAAATCCCAAAACTGTACAATTACATGTAAAAAAATTGGAGGTTATTGACAAAATGTGAAAAAACAACATAGATTTGCTTATGCACCTAATTGTGATATTAGGAAAGGAAATTAATAGACTTTAAAATTTACTTTCAAGAATTCTTGAAAAAGCTACTTCCTAGAAAAAAGATGAGATGAGGTGCTATATTTACAAATAAAATCCTATTTCGACTGAAGTTGCTAATTGACAATTGATCTTTTTTCCTGTTTCCTTATCTCAGATACCAAAACAAGGAAGAATTGAACTAGGAAACAAAAGAATATCTTCCTTGTTTATAATTTCAAGACATGGTTCTTCTTCGAATTTTTCCAGAACAAAATTCAGTAACAGCATTAGATGTTAGTTACGGTGCCTATATCATCATAAGTCTTAAAGAAATAATAGAAGCAGGATCTGGGCATGTGTGCAAAGGGGGAGAGGTATCTCTGGTCATTTACCCGCACCAAATCTTAATATCTTGTAATATTTCTAATTTTTCATCTTTTTATCATTTTTAATTGAACAATTCCTACTTTTTCTTTCTTTCAGTCCCACCAATTGTCAGTCCCTCTGAAACAGATTTCTGCTTAGGTACCTGGCAGAACCTTAGTCAGAATATAAATTCAAGATTGAGTGGACGCACTTGAGGAGAAGGGGGAGAGGTCATCCGAATATGAGAAAAATATTTTTTATGTCTTATCAGTCACTAAACTGATCATTATTATGTTATTCTCCCATCTCAGAAAAAGGGATCAATCTTAAATACCTATCCCTTTGGCCTTGGATGGATATCATATGCAAAAGAGTTCCCAAACAAGAAAACGGACAAATTGTACCTCTCCTCTACATGTATATATATATA
>JAQQPU010013490.1:833-24204 GCA_029168905.1 Artemia sp. Kazakhstan ARC1039 | reverse complement strand
ATATACACTTAAACTTCTTGTTTTTGAAAGGTCGGGGCGATTCAGTAATCCATCGAACCAAATCCAGATGCTGACTTTATATCCTTGATGACTTCTTAATGTTCTGGCGTAAAGAAAGTTTTAGTCTTTTAAAAGCAAGCTGAGAAAAAAAAATATCGAATTTCCATGAATACATATCTAAAAGAACGAATAAATAAAGGCACAGCAGCTTAAGTGACTCCAGAAGCAAAGGATATCAAATCTCTTTGTCCATCAATATCAAGAAGATTCGGACGTTATAGTCTTGAAATTATTCTGCAGTCTCCAGGACACTAATGGTCACTAACACACTAGAATGACTTCTTAACTGAAGTACTGACATGGTTCAATCTTACAAAAAGTGACTGTTAAGGACTTTAGAGCTGTTTTAGAGACCTTATCCAGTTTTAAGGATCTTGTGGCAGCTCGCATCTGTTGCAAACGCAGAGCCTAGCTTGTAAAGACACTTCCCTCCTCTACCACATACATCTTGAGACTGTACAAATACTGTCCATGGAACTGAGATTCGACAATGAATTTTTTCCAAAACTCTCAAGTAACCATTGGTAAGTAATCCCAGGGGTTTGAAGGAAACCATTTCTTTAACTATGTTCGCACTGAGTAAAATAGGGTTTGAGCTAGTCCGACTTGGTCTTCCAAAGAATATTTCACAAACACAATTAGGATATTGTATCACCACCATCATTAACCATTTATTGCACTTCTTAGAAAAGTCCTACCTGAAATGTTAACATCATCTTGCATAACTAAGCTCAATAGATTTTAAAATGTTGCGTAAAAGAAATGTTCATTGTCTCACCGTTGCGACTTTAAAGAATCTTCAATACGGACGAACATTTAGAAAAGAGTTGAAGACAAGAAACACCCTTGGCACATTTCTTATCAAATCATAAATATGTCTGTGAATTCTCTGCCGTGGTTTACACAAGCTATCATCCAAAGCAACAGTGCTTTAGAAGTCAGACTGATTGGGATAACGATCCTTTCTCCTTTACATCTGTCCAGAGCAGACACCGAAGCCGCGCCGAAAAGTCGGCGGCGCGCCGCCGAAAACAAAACGGTGGCGCGCCGCCGAGCTTTCATCAGCGCGCTGACGCTGCCGCTGATTCTGTCGGCAGCGGCGTCACTAATACGCCGCCGTTTTTTTTCTCTTTTTTGGTTATCGGTATAGACATCCGGGCTTCAACCGTCATCCCGGCTAATCTGTTTCTTAAAGATAAATACTGCTCGCCATGTATATCGGTTCGTAGGAAGGAGAAGAAGAAATTTTTCTTGAAACAAAAATTCTACCTTCCACTTCAAAATTCTGTTCATTTTTCTTTCTGATTTTTCGGATGAAAAGAGGTAGGTAAAAGAGCATTAGGCAGTTCAGGATGTTATCATAGGCAGCGCAATCGAGCTGCCTAAGTAAAGAACAATGTTGGCACAATGTAGTATTTATTTTATTTTTTTCATACCAGGGCAATTTGTATCGAAAGAGTTGTCGTAAAAACTTCGAAAAGGGCTCATTCGATTGGAAATTGGAGTAGCTAGTGCCCCTTTTAATAGTTGAAAGTGATTAGAAGGCAGCTAACACCCCTTCTACGCCCACCATTTCCCCAAACACATCCAATCAAAATTTTAAGATAGCCATTTTGTTCAGAGTAACTGATTTCCAGAGAGAAAATATGTTTTTTGAGGAGGTTACTCCCCCACAACCCTTAGGGCAAGGGTTTTAAGTTATGCCCTGGGGGTATATAAGAACGATGTTGGCACAATGTATTATTTATTAATTTTTCTTTTAGACCAGGGCACTTCATATCGAAGAAGTTGTTGTAGAAACTTCGAAAGGGCTCATTCAATTAGAGATTGAAGTGGCTTGTAAATGATTGGAAGGCAACTAACACCCCTTCCACGCCACCCAATTTCCGAAACACATCCAATCAAAATTTTGAGATAGCAATTTTGTTATACGTAGTTGAAAGTTATGGAAATTAGGTCTTAGAGGATGACAACCACCCTCACAGCCCTTAGGATAAGGGTTGTAATTTATGCCCTGGGGGCATATACGGTGTTTATAGAAAGCGTTGTCGTAGAAACTCAAAAAGGGATCATTCGATTGGAAATCGAAAAGCCTAGTGCCCTTTTTAATAATCGCAAGTGATTGGAAGGCTTGACATTTTTATAGTAGAGATCGATGTGGGTATAATGTATAATTTTTTTGTTGTTGTTGTTGTTTAGACCAGGACACTTCGTATCGAAGGAGTTGTCGTAGAAACTTCGAAAATGGCTCATTCGATTGAAAATAGAAAGGGCTGATGTCCTTTTTAATAGTCGAAAGTGATTGAAGGGAAACTAATCCCCCTCCCACGCCCACCCTCCAATTTGCCTTTATGTTTAAAAAGTAAATGTTGCTTTAAGATTAAATAAAAATGCACTGTGTTAATGCTAATTCCCAAAAAGGCATCTCAGCAGTATCCCAAGAACGACTGAGGGTATTATGTTCAAACTTTCGGGGCTTCTTCTGCTCTTAAAATTTGACCAAATCAAAATAGCGTAAGTGTATCCAAGCTATCAAAGAAAGTAAACAAATTTTTTTGCGAATGTTATCAACTTTTCCATTTCAGATCAACTAGAGGAGGTATGAAACTAAATTAAACACTGCTATTTGAGTCCAGATTTTTAAAAGGGTCTATGTTGTTAAAAATTGCTGAAATTTTTTTTCCAGCATACAAATAGCAGGCCAAACTATAAATTCTTAAAAAAACGAAAAGATTTAAAGTATTATTTTCTTTTTCCCTAAAAAGACTATGTCAATATAAAACGAACAGAAATTAAAAAAAAACTGTTTCCACAAAATAAGTTTTTCAAAGAAAAGTAAAGAACTCCATTAAACAAAAAAAAGAGCAAAATTAAAATCAAATAATCTACCAAGCGGGAAACTACCACAAATCAGCATCGATAAATAAATGAAACCCAAAACGAACAGAAATTACAATAAATGACCGAGTCAAACTCAAAACGAGCAGAAATTAACATAAGTTCGGCTCAAAACCCCTATGCCTTCCCAAGGTCAAAACATAATTTGCACTTTACTGAAAAAAATACAAGTGAATGTGCATTGTCAGTTTAATAAACATATACTGATATTTAGTAATTAAAATGTTAATATTATTTGATTATTAAAGCTATAAAAGTAAAAACATTTATATTTTTTTTAGTAAAGTGCAAATTATGTTCTGGCCTTGGGAAGCCATAGGGGTTTTAAGTCCAAGTTATGTTAATTTCTGCTCGTTAATTTCTTATGTTAATTTCTATGAGTTTGACTCGGTTATTTATTGTAATTTCTGTTCGTTTTGGGCTTCATTTATTTATCGATGCTGATTTGTGGTAGTTTCCCGCTTGATAGATTATCTAGAGCTAGTATAGAAATATATCTATAGAAATGAATTACATTTTTTTTCACACTTAGCAGAGCACACTGAAGTTGAAGTAGCCTTAAACTTTGACTTGAAACGTCATAACTTGACCACTTCTTTCAGAAAAGAATTTTGGAGGGCTATTCCGTGTTGATAAGAAAAGAGGGTAAAGGTGCAGTTTAGTTCCTCCTGTAGTGTAGAGCGCAGGAGCCCTATGGTAAAGGTGCAGGTGTGTTCTCCCTTATAAAAACAACTTATTTCAGCAGATACAAAGAAGAAGCCCATTTGCGGCATTCTGTGGGACCCCAATGTCCAATACTAGTATCAGATCCCGCGAGTGGTAGTTTACGCTCGTAAAGTTCTGGCTGTACCGGCTACAAGTGCCCCAGCTAAACGGCTTTTTAGCACGACAGGACTGATAGTGACTGCAAAAAGATCAATGGCTCCAGACAGAGTGAACAAACTCACTTTTGTTACATCAATTGTAACTGAAGTGATGTAACCGCTGATTTAAAAGTGTTGTTAAGCCATGGTATCTGGCTTGTATACAATGTTTTTTCGATGACGTTATTTGTTTTTTTTTTCACTTCCTTTTCGTATGTATTTGATGAACAGGAGATGTTTGAACTTCAAACTTTGAAAGTTATACACACATTAGCCCAAATCATTAACAAGAAGGAAATGACTAAACACGGGATTTTATAGGAACAATGCGATGTTAAACATAAACACAACATAGGTTTCCCTGGGTCTAGTGGCTAAAAATGAGAATTCTTCTTGGTCTGATCGACGGTGAACATAAACACTTTCCGCATGGCCCAAATAATTCCTGTTTTGTCATATTGTTCTTGTATGTTTTTAGCCAACCATTTAAAAATCCTTACTAAAATCGAGGTTGAACGTGCTTGGTGAAGTTGAATTTTTATTATTATTTTTAATCAGAAAAATCGGCGCGCCACCGGTCTAAAATCGGCGGAGCGCCGCCAAAAAAAATTTTCCGCGCCTGGCGGCGCGCCGCCGCCGATACTAAATCACACATTCGCCGCCGTCAGGTCGGCGTGGCGCGGCTTCGGGGAATAGTCCAGAGTACATAGCTGAAGGTTCCTATGAAGTCAATGAAATTTGAATCGTCCCCTACTGATGTAAAGATCAATGTTCCATAATCTGATGAGGACAAAGGATCAATCACAGCAGTCTATACCAGGTAGCCAGCCTGAACTGGGGTAATTGTTTTTTTTTTGTCTTCATGAATATATTTTGAATTGGACAAGATTAATCTGTAATTCACTAGACAGGCCAACAATAAAGCCAAAATACTGGAAAATTTTCAGTCATAAATAAACATTTACAAAACTCTTATTTCCATGACAGATTGCAAGGAGTTTATTCTACCATCATGAACAACTAAAAGAATTTGCTAGAATCTATAAACCTCTTAAGGTCTTCCCCCCATATTCAGCTTCCCAATAATGCCCCAACAAACTATCTCTTAAAAGTTCCCAATTTAACAAAAATTCAAAAAGAAAGTGGAGTAATAAAATATACAAGAAAGTAAAGAAGCCAAGTTAAAAACAAAACAATTAATTATATGAAAAACATGGGATTAACAGTCAAATGGTTCAAAATTTGATAATGTAAACCCCACCTACAATGCAGCATGACCGGTTTTGCAGTATCTGGAGTATTAAAATTCTGAATAATTTTTCTACATTTGTGCCACAGTGGCAGATAGCCTAAGTAAAGAACAATATTGACACAATGTATAATTTTTTGGGTCGTTTCTTTAGACCAGGGCACTTCGTATCAAAGGAGTTGTCGTAGAAACTTCGAGAAGGGCTGATTCGACTGGAAATTGGAAGGGCTTGTACCCTTTTTAATGATCAAAAGTGATTGGAAGGCAACTAACACCCCTTCCATGCCCACCATTTCCCCAAACACATTCAATCAAAATTTTGAGATAGCCATTTTGTTCAACGCAGTTGAAAAATCTGGAAATTATGTCTTTGGGGAGGACACTCCTTTCATAGCCCTCAGGGCAAGGGTTGTAAGTTAAGCCCTGGGGGTATATAAGGTTTTTATTGAAAGCGTTGTTGTAGAAACTAGAAAAGGGGCTCATTCGATTGGAAATTCAAAGGGCTAGTGCCCTTTTTAATAGTCTAGAGCGATTTGAGAGAATCTAACCCCCCTCTCACGCCCATCATTTCACCAAACACAAAACTCAAAATTTTGAGATAGCCATTTTGTTCAACGTAGTTGAAAGTTCTGAAAATTAGGTTTTGAGAATGACACCCCCCACACACACACACAGCCCTCAGGGCAAGGGTTGTAAGTTATGCCCTGGGGGCATAAAAGTTTTTTTTTTATAGAGATCGTTGTTGTAGAAACTTCAAAAAGGGCTCATTCGATTGGAAATTGAAATGGCTACTGCCCTTTTTAATAGTTTAAAGTCATTGGAGGGCAACTAATCCCCCTCTGTTGCTCACCATTCCCCCAAACACATGCAATCAAAATTTTGAGATAGCCATTTTGTTCAACATAGTTGAAAGTTTTAAAAATTAGGTCTTTGAGGATGATAACCCCTTCAGAACCCTCAGGGCAAGGATTGTAAGTCATGCCCTGGGGGTACATAAGGTTTTATAGAGAGCGTTGTCATAGAAGCTTCAAAAAGGGCTCTTTTGATAGGAAATTGAAATGGTTAGCGCCCTTTTTAATAGTAGAAAGTGATTGGAGGGCAACTAAACCCCCTCTCACGCCCACCATTTCCCCAAACACATCCAGTCAAAATTTTGAGATAGCCATTTTGTTCTATGTAGTTGAAACTTCTGGAAATTAGGTCTTTAAGAATGAAAACCCCCCCTCCCACAGCCCTCAGGGTAAGAGTTGTAAGTTATGCACTAAGGACATATAAGGTTTTTATAGAAAATATGGTCATATAAACTTTGGAGGGGGCTCATTGGTAATCAGACGCTCTAGTACTCTTTTTAAGAGTCAAAGTGATCGGAGAGCAGCTACCGCCACTCCCACACACACACACGTCGTATTGTCCTGAAATGCATCAATTAGCAATTTTTGAAATAGCCATTCTATTCAAAATAGTCTAAATATCATATAACAAGGTTTTTGGGGGCTGAAACCAACCCCAGAGATTAGGGGCAAGGATTGTTAGTTATGCCCAAGGGGTATTTAAGGTTTTTATGGAAGGGGTGGTTGTTTAACTATAGAAGAGGCTCAGTCTTTCTCCCTGAAAAAGACTATGTCAATATAAAACAAACAGAAATTAATTTAAAAAACTTTTTCCACAAAATAAGTTTTTCAAAAAAAGTAAAGAACTCCATTAAACCAAAAATGAACAAAAATACAATCAAATAATCTACCAAGCATACAACTACCACAAATCAGTATCAATAAATAAATAAAACCCGAAACAAACAGAAATTAAAATACATAACGGAGTCAAACTCAAAACAAGCAGAAATTAATATGAGTCGGGTTCTAAACCCCATGATTTCTGAAAGCTATAATATAATTTGTACTTTACGGAAAAAAAATCTTTTAAATGTTTTCACTTTTATAACTTTAAGAAACCAAAATTGATTAAGATTTTAAGGAATAAATATCAGCATATGTATATTAAGCTGACAATGCACATTTTTTTCAGTAAATTCATTTGAATTCTTATAGTCAAATTAGGTGTTTCAAAAGGGTTGCAGCTTAGTTTTTCTTTTTCTTCTAGATGGAGGGGAACAAAAATTGTTGTTACCTTATCACAGTATGGTGGAACATTCATAACAAAAAGAGTTCTTTTTGCAGGCTTTTCCTTGGAACCTTCTCTGGCTGAATACTCCTGAAGAAACAAGGAATGGGTAGCCTTATGGCAATGATCAATCTGCACCTCAAGAGACTTAGCTTGAAAGAAAAGATAATTTATTAAAGAGAAATGTTCAGTTTTTTTTTATAATTCTAAAGACATAATGCATTTCAATATTTTGCTTCCAACACTTGCATAATATTCATATTTTGTTTATCACCTTAATCATCTTAATCCATTTGAGAGCTTTAAGGTCCTCCAGACCTGTAGTGCTCTTGAGTTGACGACTCCCAATTGAACCTCCACTGCCTCTTCTCCCACTCCTTGTCAAGGTGGCATTTGAAAGACTGGATGGAGGGAGTGCTGACAGTTGAGTCCTTCAATTGATTCCAAAGGTTTATGACTCTTCTTGAGAAGTACATTTGACGGGTTCTCGATCGGGAGCTTAACTTTGGCAGCTTCTTGGAGTGTCCTGTTGCGTAATGATGGCTGGTGCTATGACTGCTGCTAACGATGGTAGAGTTTTCTTTTCGAAGTTTGTAAGTAAGCATCATATCGCTACGCATGCGTCTGTAGACGAGGGTAGGTAGCTTAAGTTGCTTGAGGTGGTCCTCATATGAAGTTGATTTTAGGCTTTTCATGCACTTTGTTGCTCGCCTCTGAACATTTTCGATGAGCCTTACATCTTGCCGATAAGATGGACCTGCAAGGCACATGCCAAAATCCAGATGGGGTCTGACAAGAGCTTTATATAATTTTATGAATATTGTTGCCTCTCAGCTACTGATGGTCTGTTTTAATAGGCCAAGGCTGGAATTTGCACGGAAAACAACATGCTGAACGTGGCTGTGGAACTTCAACTTGTTGTCGATGATGACACCAAGGTCCCTTTCTTCTTCTTTATTCTCAAAATGCTCTTTTGTTTTTGTGATGGGATTGTAAATTGAGTAGGTAGCCATTGGGTTGTTAGGTCCAAGGTGCAAAATACAGCATTTGATTGCATTGAATTGAAGGAGCCAGTCTTGAGTCCAATCCTGTAGCCTGTCTATGTCACGTTGGATGGTCTGTGGATTTGCAATGCCGAACAGTTTGGCATCATCAGCAAACAAATGCACACTATTATCTACATGATTGAAAATGTTGTTGATGTACATCAAGAAAAGGGTTGGGCCTAGTACAGTTCCCTGTGGTACCCCACTCATTACCATGGCCTCATGGGAGTAGATTGGCTGGCCACCTATCACGAATAAGCAGACTTTCTGCTTGCGGTTGGTGAAGAAATTCATTAGTCAGTCTATCACAGCTGAATTGATGCCGGAGGCAGATAATTTGGAGCGCAATAAAATGTGCGGTACTTGGTTGAAAGCCTTGGTGAAGTCCAGCAGCAGTAGGTTGACTGGATGTCCTTGGTCAATCAGATTTGTAATTTCTTTGTATGATTCCAATAGGTTCATTTCGATTGATTTTCCTGACTGGAATCCTTGCTGCTTTGGCGACAAGATCTTGTTTGTGGTTAAACGTTCGAGAATTGAATCATTGACTATGCGTTCAAGTATCTTAACAACAGCTGAAGTTAAGCTAATAGGTCAATAATTCTCAGATTTAGTGCAATCACCTTTTTTGTATACCGGCGTTATGTTGGCTCTTTCCAGTCTGCTGGTAGCTCTCTAGAGATAAGTGACGTCTGGAATATTCTCGTGAGGGGCTCTGCAGTTTCTTTTAATAGTCTGGGATGTATATTATCGGGCCCTAGCGACTTGTTAGCATCTAATTTCAGTAAACGTTTAATTACATGTGTAGACGATACTGTGGTGCTCTCCATTGGGGCTTTTACATCGTATTTTGGTGGGGAAGGTAAAGGGCCATTTGGTTCAGTGGTGAAAACTGAGACAAATTGTAGGTTCAGTAAGTCAGTAAGCTTGTTAGTGTCTGTAGTTTCTTCACCTTGCCCTGTTATCAGTTTTTTGATACACTGTCTATTGTGGTCTTGGCTAGAGACATACCGCCAAAACTTCTTTGGGTTTGTCTTGGCTTCATCAGCAAGTTTGGATTCAAAGCTCGTGTACAAGGCCCACGTCAAGTTTTTAAGTTTGTTCTGGCTTTTGGAATATTTCTCTCTATTTTCAGGGGAGTGGTGTTTTTTATATTTCTTCCATTGTCTGCTTTTACGGTTGATTTCCCTCTTAATCTCTTGTGTCATTATCAAGCTCAAGGTGTACTGATTTGCTTTGCTTATCAGTAATTCTTTGAAGCACTCCCATTGCTGTTCTAGAGAACCAGATAAGACGTTGTCCCATCAGATGTTGTTGAGATCCATTCTAATCTTCTCATAGTTAATAAAGGTCTTCTTGATGTAGCAATTTGTTACTTTGAGGAATGTTGTTCTAATGTCTATGGTGACATGATCACTCTTTCCGATTGGGGGCATGTAAAAGGTAGAGAGGAGAGCTTCTGGTCTCCTGAGAAATACCAGGTCAAGAATGTTTGGTTGCTGTCCCTCCCTAAAACGCGTCGGCTGGTCGACAATTTGGTCGATAATGTCATGATAATGTCAATGATTGGGCTCGTAGGACCAGATGAGACATAGGGAAACTGGTCTTTCCAGGTCATTATGATAAGCAATATCATCAAACAGTTTGTGGTAACAAGTGATCTTAATGCAAAATCAAACCATTATTTTTAGCATATCAGAATACTCTACTATAGAGGTTTCAAGCCCATATCTAAAAAAATTTGGAGTCTTGCTTTGTTCCAAGAGAAATATCACTGATGTGTGTTTGATTGTGTTTGAATGATTTTCATACCTCTTTATCCCTACCAATATTTTTGGTTTGCACCTTCATAATTGATGTATGTGGGTGTGTGTGTGTGTGTGTGTGTGGGGGGGGGGGGGTAATGATAACTCTCCCCTTGTGACAATCTTTTCTTTTCCTCCTAGCTAAATTATGTTGAAAACTGCAAATTTATCTTGAATACATACAGAAAGTTCTATTCACCTTACTTAACTACTTTCCAAAGCAGAAAAAAACCTAAACTAGAATTTTACCATTTACCCTTAAATCACTATAAATTAAGACCTCTGGTACTCAGCCAGGGCTGTACCTTGGACAAACATCCTGATTTAAAAGTATCTTAGACGACAGGCTACTAATCCTGGACATTTAACATAAAGGTTTATATTTAGTTGGGAATAGCTGATAGTTAAGACTAGAATAGTTGCAATTGGCTGACTAAAAACTTGAAACACTTCTGGTTTTTCATAATTTGAATCAAGACATAAGTTACCCTTATATCCTACTACTACTAACAACTACCTACAGCACCAAGCTGCATTAGACCAACACAGCTATGTATGCTCATCCTCCATCCAATCTATTCAAAGCCTCCCTCTTTACACCCTCCAGGAAGTTTCCATTTCTCTTAAATTTTTCTTTACAGCATCTTCCCATCCTAACCATGGACAGCCTCTGTCCTGTTTAGCCCTAGATGGTTGGCAAAAAAAAGGACAAGCTTTGGCAATCTGTCATTGTTCATCTGCAGTATGGTCAGTCCGTTAGGTACCCCCAAAAAATCTGTAGGCAGTTTCTCTGGAAAACATCAAGCAAATCTTCCTCTATTTTTTGATTGCCCATGCTTCAGAACTATATTTGACCACTATCATCACTGTAGCTTCCAATATTCTGATCTTGGTTTGCAGACTTATCTTCCTATTCTTCCAAACTTTTTCAACTTTAACAAAACATTCTGGACCTTGGCTATTCTACTTTCAACATCTTCATGGCACCCACCATCTTCACTAATAATACAACCAATGTAAGTGAATCAATCTTTTTGTTAACCAATGTCACCTTTTTATCTTCACTTATTTCTAGCCTTAGCAACATAGTCTTCTTAACATTAATCTTCAAGCCTATTCTAAAACCTTGAACTTGCAAAACTTTAAAAGTGTATTCATTTTGCTCACACTTTCATCTAGGATGCTTACAACCAAGGCTGTACTTGCTTACAACATCAGCATAATCTAGGTCCAGGAAAGTTTTTCTTCCCTATTTGATTCTGTGTTCTCTCATTACCTTTCATGTACTCCTTGAGACAGAGTCAAACAAGATAATCCATATCCAACCATCATTATCACTAACCAGCAACTCTACAGGATTTAAGCCTTATTTTGCTGGACAATGTGATTTAAGGTAATAGGATAGGACCTTCCCTATTCAATATCTATATAAATGATATTTTTCAATTAACTAAAAATCTTCTAACTCTCTATGCTGAAAGCTCAAAGTTGTTTGGTGCAGTAAATCATGAGTCACTACAAGTAGATCTTGACCATATTCAAAACCGGGCAACAACATGGCACATGGGCTTCAATACTGACATATGTAGTGTTATTAATTTTGGCAAGTCTAACCCAGATTTCAAGTATACTATGGTCAATCCAGCTGTAACATTCAAGAGCTGCAAAGTGTGGATGAAGAAAGGGATCTTGGAATCATTGCTGACAACCAGTGTAAACTCCATTCAAACTGCAAAAAGACTAGTGTCTCATGCAAACTCTGTCCAAGCACTCTTAAAGAAAACTATATCCAGTAGGTCTCCCTATGTTTTTGTGAGGTTGCACAAGCCTCTTGCCAGACCAGTGCTTGATTTTGAAATGTGGATAGCATCACCAAGACACAGGGGTGACATACAGATTCTGGAAAGAGTGCAAAGGAGAGCCACAAAGGCAATATCTAAGATGAGAGGAAAGCCATATGATGGATGTTTAAAGGAGCTTAAATTATCTACACTGGTTTACCAACAACAAAGAGCTGATATGCTTATGACATATAAGCTTACTACACAAGAAGCCCCCCAATTAATTTGCCAATTTCCCAAAATATTGGCACTGACAGGAGGGGACATTCAAAAAAACTGTTCACCCATCTGCCAAAACTCAACATTGACTACAGTTTTTCTCCTGCCACATAGTAAACCACTGGAATAGTCTCTCAAATAAAACAGTCTCAGCACCCAATAATGAAGTTTTCAAGAAATCATTGGATGTTGAATGGAATGGTGTTTCCTGGAGAGTACAAGTGTGATGCATTTAATCTTTAATCATTCACATCATCAAGTATGGAGCAATAAACAGATCAAGATGGATCTTAATTTGCTCCAAAGTGCAAGTTAACATAATGGGATAGAACACAATCCTGCTTAACTTCTAATTTAGCATAATATAAAACCAGCTATTAGTGTTATTTCCTACCTTAATCACTGCAGTGTTCTTGTACATATCTAAAGCTCTTCTATCAGTTGAATCAAATGCTTGCTCATAATCTATAAGACTGAGGACTAAAGATGTTTAATGACTCAGGCATTTCTCGATTAGTAACCTTTGTCATCATATCCTTTATCTGATAAATATTTTGCTGTTCATGTTATTGACTTACAAATAAAGTGAACATACTACTAGATGCCATTTTTTGTGCTCTTTCTGGATATAGTAAGTGACGTTCTTGCAAATTCAATTTTAAGCCCTTTTAGGACCCTTGAAAATAAAAATATCATTTATATTTTTGGGGTATAGGCCTGAAAATGGGTTATAACATTTGTTTCAAACTTACTATTACATTGTAAATCCATTTTGTAAAAGTTGTATAATTTAAAACATTGATTTGTCTAGATTAAGTTGAATAAAACAATTCAAAACAAATCCACCATGTTTTCTTCTTATTCTTTTAGGTCACTTGAAAAATGCCATTTCACCTATATGTTGAAAAATATCAAAGCTGACATAAGAAACATGGCAGATAGAAAATTTCAGAAATTGTTTTGAATTTTTTATCCAATGTAATTATGATAAATCAATGCTTTTGGATTATTTAACTTTAAAAAGGTGGATTTACAATCAAGTAGTAAGTTTGAAACCAACATTTTAAGCCTTTCTTTTACCCAAAAACTAGAAATTTTTGGTTATTTTCAAGGGTTTAAAAAGGACTTAAATCTGAATTTCCAAGAAAAGCAATTATTATATTTATAAAGAACATGAAAAATGGCATCTAGTGGTATGTTCACTTTATTTGTAAGTCAATAATATGAACAGTAAAATATTTACCCTCTACCCTTCCTAAAATTCCACTGTTCTTCTCTTAAGACTTTGTCTTCACAAAGATTGGGTAAATTTCGAGGTGGCACTATAATTTAGCTAAGATGAAAGTGAAAATATCATTTGATGCCTTTTTTATGCTTTTTTGTAATTTAATAATTGCTTCTGGTGCTATTGTGTCTTGAGCCATTAAAGGGGCCCCAAAGGTATTTAATTTTTTAACCACACAAAGAAGTTATCACCTTAGGTAACCAAATATGTGCAAAATACACAACACTAGTTAAGTTATTAATAATTGCTTCTGGGGCTATTGCGTCTTGAGCCCTTAAAGGGGCCCCAAAGGTATTTCATTTTTTAACCACACAAATAAGTTATCACCTTAGGTAACCAAATATGTGCAAAAATTTCATAGTAACTTTGCATTGGGCCATATAATTTAGCTAGGATGACTTATGAATAAAATAAACATACCACTAGATGCATTTTTTATGCTCTTTACAAATATAATAATTGCTTTAATCGCATTTACCCACCCCCACCCCCCTAATGTGCAAATATATGCCCTGAATTGTAACCACACAAAGAAGTTATCAACACTAGTTAAGTTATTGAAATGTGGTTAAAAGCATATCACTAGTTTATAAACTTGTTCAAGAGTAACATATTCCAAAAATACTTATTTATAACATTTCAAACCTCATTTATTAGGCAACTCAAATATAAAAGGTTTTCCTACCATTTCAAGTTTTTCAAATGCTGTCAACAACATTAGCTCTGAATTTTGCTATTCAAAACTTTGCTGTTGACAATTCATGGTATATTCCAATTCAGGGTGTATATTTGCACAGTAGGGGGGTGGGGGTGGGTAAATTTGAATTTGCAATAGAAGCAATTATTATATTTGTAAAGAGCATAAAAAAAGTTATCAAGTGGTATGTTCATTTTATTTGTAAGTCAATAATATGAACTGTGAAAAATTTACCAATTAAAGTGCCACCTAGAAATTTAGCCTACTTAAGATTGTTAAGGATTAATCACTGCTGAAAAGAGTGGAGCTATGTGCCTCAAAATCTTTTGGTAAAATTCTACTTTAGCTACTTTTGGCTATCTTGGAATGGAGTTAGGTTAGGAAAATGAAACTTTTAGGGATGGGTCTACAGGCTAAAGTATGTCCCAGGTAGGTATTTTGAAGTACCTACCTCTACTCCTTCTCTCTCTAGAGGGTCCTGAAATTTGCTTACATGACAGGTCAATACCCATTGAAATTTTGACAAAACAACATTTTACCATAATTTTTAGTTATCATTTTCTTTTTCTCTGGCTTTAGCTCTGAAAATGCAATTTCAGTTATTTGAGCAGAATTTTAAGCCATATCAATGTTTTATTTCCAAAATTTAGGGAATGTATTTGCATATCTTTAAAACCTTATAAATTGGGATTGAACAAAGTTTTATTTCAATAACTCATAGGTTTTTAAAGTAGCCTACATCAAAGGTTAGGACCCTCTAGAGGGAGAGGGAGTGGAGGTAGGTACTTCAAAATACCTTCCTGGGACATACTTTAGCATGTAGACCCATCCCAGAAAGTTTCGTTTTCCTAACCCAACCCCTTTCAAGATAGTCAAAAGGGTAAATATTTACCAAATCATAATAGGCCTATTGAGCTATGACTAAAGTGAATATACCACTTGATGCCCTTTTTTATGCTCTATACAAATATAATAACCATTTTTGTTGAAAAAGAATTTTAGCCCCCACCCCTATGTATACCAATTCAGGGTATATATTTGCACATTAGGGGGGTGGGGGTAATTTTATTTCTGATGTAAATGAGAGGTAGGTTTAAACTTTCCCCTAGCCCCCCTAATGTGCAAATAAATACCCTGAATTGGTATATATAGGGGTGGGGGTTAAAACTCATTTCTGACAAAAATTATTATTATATTTGTAAAGAGCATAAAAAAAGGCATTGAGTGGTATATTCACTTTTGTTGTAACTCAATAACATGATTTGGTAAATATTTACTGTCAAAAGTAGCTACAGTAGAATTTTACTTACCTTTTCAGGGGATCACTAAAGCTCTGGATGAATTAGCCTACTAAGTTTTATTCACTTAACTGAAAAGCTTTCCAAGCTAGCAAAAAGCCCCTAAGCTAACATCTTACACATAAACTACATTAGGGCTGTTGTTTTACTCATCTTTGTGCTAAGATCTTACATTTTTTGACAAAGAATGCTTAAAAGTGAAATCTTAGCACTAAGATCTTACATCTTAGGCTATAGCATTCTTTTGCTAACATCTTTCATCATTCTGCTCTGATCAGAAGTCTAAGAACAATGATGAGCATATCATCAAAGTTCTCTCATCATTGTTCTATATGGTATAAATATGGCATCCTTTGCATTTTTTGGTAACATCAGTGAGCTGTAAGATCTTAGAACAAAGTTGAGTTAAAAGAACGGAAATCTTAGTAGAAAGATATGAGATCTTAGATGTAAGATTTTAGTGCAAAAGAACGGCCCTATCATTTTAATCTACAGTGGATACCCAAACCAAAAAGAAAAAATTATATAGAAGGGTCATACTATTATCCATTTCCAATTTTGATTCAAGCATATTTTAGATGTTTGAAACTTCCGCTTTATCATGCAGCGTTGCCGAATATCAATTGGTTGAGGTTAAAAATTCAGAAAGGACTGGGGGAACAAGTCATAGCAACAGACAAGAAGTATGTAATGTGACATAATTCTCGTCTCTGGTCACAACTTTCAGGGAGATTTTGTGGAGGTCCTGATTTTCAACTATCATATTTAGAAAAAAAGGCTCATTGACCCCATTTTTTATTTCAAAATGGCTCACGAATTGTGGATGAAGGAGAACCACAAAATGCTTACACAGGGACCTTTCACTGCAGCCGCTGAAGCACAAAACATGTTATGAGATATATAAGCACAAAATGCAAAGGAACAGGCTAAATCAAGGTATAGATATAAATTATATTAGCCAAGTCTAGCTATGCCTAATTAAAAATACTATTCTTTTTTTGTATGTTCATTTCCCAAAAAATATCCCCCAGGCTTTGAGGACTAAAATATTATAGGCAGTGATAACGCTGCCTAAGTAAAGAGCAATGGGGACACAATGTATCATTTATTCGTTTTACTTCTTTTTCGTTTTTTTTTTCACCGAGGCATGTCATATAAAAAGATTTGTAATGGAAACTTCGAAAGAAGCTCATTGGATTGGAAACTGAGCAGCAAGTAAAATGATTATATGATCCGGTTTTCGACATAATTTATAGGTCCAGTAACTATGTTCTTTGGTGATTTCCACTCCCCCTAAGCCCTCGGGGTAAGGGCTGTAATTTTGCAATTCTTTATTTTTTACATGCAGCATTTGTTATTGAATAAGGTGGGCATGCTTAAACTTTAATATCCAATAAGAAGAAAGACATTCAGGTGATCATTTTATATAATGTTGAGGGGAGTATTGAACTAAATCAAAATAAATTTTGTGTATATGAGTTGTCAAAAGGGCGTAACTGAGGAATAACTGAGTGTATGAATTGGGAACTTTCAGGAAATGATGACGGGGCGATCAATCAGAGGCAACGCTACAGCGTTGCCTACAGTAAAGGCCATACGGTTCCAATGTTTTATTATTTATCTATTATTTTTTCCCCCAAAGGCACTTCATATGGAAGGGGTCGTCGTAGAAGCTTCAAAGGGTGCTCACTCGATTGGAAATCGAGAGTTCTAGTGACCTTTTTAAGGGTCAAAAGTCATTGGAAGGCAATTAACACTCCTTCCACGCCCACCGGTTCCCCAAACACATCCAATCAAAATTTTGAGATAGCCATTTTGTTAGGCGTATTTGATTTTCTGATAGAAATAACGTTTTTGAGGAGGACATTCCCCCACAGCCCTCAGGGCAAGGGTTGTAAGTTATGCCCTGGGGGCATATAAGGTTTTTATAGAAGGCTTTGTCGTAGAAACTTCAAAAGGGACTCATTCCATTGAAAATTTAAAGGGCTAGTGCCCTTATTAATAGTCAAAAGTATTTGGCTATACTCTCACGCCCACCTTTTCCCCAAACACATCCAATCAAAATTTTGATATAGCCATTTGTTCAACGTAGTTGAAAATTCAGGAGACTAGGTCTTTGAGGATAACCCCTCCCCCCACAGCCCTCAGGGCAAGGGCTGTAAGTTATGTCCTTGGGGCATATAAAGTTTTTACAGAAAGTGTTGTCGTAGAAACTTCAGAAAGGGCTCATTCGATTGGAAATTTAAATGGCTAGTTCCCTTTTTAATAGTAGAAAGTGATTGGAAGGCAACTAACACCCCTTCCACGCCCACCATTTCCCCAAACACATCCAATCAAAATTTTGAAATACCCATTCTGTTCAACGTAGTTGAAAGTTCTGGAAATTATATGTTTGAGCCGGACACTCCCCCACAGTCTTCAGGGCAAGGTTTATAAGGCATACACTGGGGGCATATATTGTTCTTATGGAAGGAATGCTCGTAAAAACTTCAGATAGGGCTCATTTGATTAGAAATTGAAAGTTCCAGCTCACTTTTTAAGCGTCAAAAGATATCGGAGGGTAACCAGCTCACCCCCAAACCCTTTTTCCCAAATGCATCCGATAAAAAATTTGAGATAGCTACTTTGTTAAAATAGTTCAAAGATCATATAACAAAAATTCCGGTGTCAACACAACCCTCCAGGACCCGGGGGCAGGCGTTGTAAATTATGCCTTGGGGGCATATATGGGTCTTATTGTAAGGGATGCTCTTATTAACGTCAAAGAGAGCTCATTTGATTGGAAATTGAAAATTCTAGTTCACTTTTTAAGAGTCAAAAGAGAGTGGAGGGCATCTAACCCCCCTCCTCCACGCCTTTTTTTCCTTAAACCCATCCAATAAGAACTTTGAGATAGCCATTTTTTTTAAAATAGTTCAAAGACTATATAACGAATACTCCAGGGATGACACAACCCCCAGGGCCCGAGGGCAGGCGTTGTAAGTTATGCCCTGGGGAAATATATGGTTATAATTGAAGGGATGCTCATAAAAACTTCAGAGGGATCATTTGATTGGAAATTGAAAGTTGTAGTTCAGTTTTTTAGAGTCAAAAGAGATTGGAGAGCAACTAGCCCCCCCCCCCCCCCACACGCCCCTTTTTCTCCAAATAACTCCAACAAAAATTTTGAGATAGCCATTAAGTTAAAAATTGCTCAAAAGTCAGATAACAAAAACCAGGTGTCGACAGAACCCCCCAGGGCCCCGGGGCAGGCGTTGTAAATTATGCCGTGGGGGAATATATGGCTCCTACTGAAGGGATGCTCACAAAACCTTCAGAGGGCTCATTTGATTGGAAATTGAAAGTTCTAGTTCTGCTTTTTAGAGTCAAAAGAGATTGTAGGGCAACTAGCCCCCCCTCCCCCGTACCCCTTTTCCCCTAAATAAATCCAACAAAAATTTTGAGATAGCCATTAAGTTAAAAATTGCACAAAAGTCAGATAACAAAAACTCAGGTGTCGTCACAAACCCCTCAGACTCCAGGGGCAGGCGTTGTAAGTTATGCCCTGGGGCATATATGGTTCTTATGAAAGGGATGCTCGTATAAACTTTGGAGGGGGTTCATTTGAATCGAAATTGAAAGTTCTTGTTCATTTTTTAAGATTCAAAAGAGATCGGAGGGCAACAAGCTTCGCCCCTGGACGCCCTAAATGCATCAGATAAAAATTTTGAGATAGACATTTTGTTAAAAATAGTTCAAAGTTCAAATATAAATAACTCCAGTGTCGACACAGCCCCCCCCCAGGGCCCGGGGGTAAGCTTTTTAATTTATGCCCTGGGGGCATATATGGCTGTTAAGGAAGGGATGCTCGTATAGACTTCATAGAGGGCACATTTGGTTGAAAATTGAAAGTTGTAATTTACTTTTTATGAGTAAAAAGCAATCGGCTAGCCTCCCCCCACACTCCATTTATTTTTTTCCCAGAGGCACTTCATATAGAAGGGGTCGTCGTATAAACTTCAAAGGTGGCTCATTCGATTGGAAATCGAAAGTGCTATGGCCCTTTTTAAGAGTCAATGTTGATCGAAGGGTACCTAGCCCCCCCCCCCTTCCAAGCCTTTTCCCTCAAATATATCTGATAGAAAATTTAAGGTAGCCATTGCATCAGATAAAATTCTTATGGAAGGGATGTTCGTATAAACTTCAAAGAAAGCTCATTTGATTGGAAATTTAAAGTTCTAGTTCACTTTTTATAAATCAAAATTGATCAAAGGACAGCTAGCCCTCCCCCCGCCCTTTTCCCCCAAATGCATCAGATAAAAATTTTGAGGTAACAATTTTGTAAAAAAAAATCAAGGTTCAGATAACAAAAACTCCGGGGTCGACACATGTTGTACAAACATAATATTTGTAATATAATCCGTTTTTATAACTAATTAATCATTTGAGAAAAAAAGTTATTTAAAATCAATGAATCAATACAAATGTAAAGCAATGACCTATGACAACCTGTTCAGAAAATATTGAAACAGTAATCAATGAAAACAATTCACGCCAAACTTTATTTCGTTTCAGAAATATTTTCGCAAGACAAATTTACTGCTTGAAATTTGTTGCATAAAACCGTTTTGCATAAAATCGCAACAAAATTTTTGCATAAACTTTTTGGAATAAAACCTGTCATAGTTACGGTATAATAAGTCAAGAAGCAGTGGCGTCAATTCACAAAAAATATGCGGTGGCTGGGGACTGTATTTTGCAATATCTCAATATTTTCAATAAAAATAACCGGAAAAGATAATCTTACTGAGAATACAAACAATATTAGTTTTTTCAATTTTAGAAATGGAGAGGGGGGACAACAATAAAATATTCGGAGGATCAAGGCAGGAGCTAGAATTTTCGCTCAGGATATGGTGGTATTTTTTCGGAGAGGGTGGGGGGAAGGGTTCTAATTAACATTGTAGATTGTGCATTGGTGAAGAGAGCTCGCTAATTGAGTCTAATGTTAGGAAGTGGTTAAATAAAATAATTTCAACGCTGATTACCCAAACGCTGATTATTACCTTTTATATGATACGCCTCTTATTTGTATTTTAACTTAGCAGAAAAAGGGACTCGGTGTCCGTACGGAGAATATATCCTCACGAAATTTAAACTTTTTAACCTACTTGTTTGTTATTCCTAAGAGCACTTCACTTAACTTTACCAATATCATCCACCAATCCCCCTTCCAAATACGCTAATATATAACAATGATTACTTATTCTTAATGAACATCTAACTTGGGCTATATATTTTCAGAACATAATTTGCACTTTACTGAAAAAAATATAAATGTTTTTACTTTTATAAATCAAATAATATTAACATTTTGATTAACAAATATCAGTATATGTATATTCAACTGACAATACACATTCCATTTGTATTTTTTTTTCAGTAAAGTGCAAATTATGTTTTGGCCTTTGGAAGGCATAGGGGTTTTGAGCCCTAATTATTTCTGCTCGCTTTGAGTTTGACTCGATTACTTATTGTGATTTCTGTTCGTTTTAGGTTTCATTTATTTATAGATGCTGATTTGTGGTAGTTTCATGCTTGGTAGATTATATGATTTTATTTTTGCTCATTTTTGGTTTAATGGAGTTCTTTACTGTTCTTTGAAAAACTGATTTTGTGAAAAAAGTTTTTTTTTAATTAATTTCTTTTCATTTTATGTTGACATAGTCTTTTCAGAGAAAAAGAAAATAATAGTTAAAATCTTTTCTTTTTTTTAAGACTTTATAGTTTGGCCTGCTATTTGTATGCTGGAGAAAAATTTTCAGCAATTTTTGACAACATGCACCCTTTTAAAAATCTGGACACAAATAGTAGTATTTAATTTAATTTCATACCTCCTCTAGTTGAACTGAAATAGTAAATATGATACCATTCGCAAAAAAATCTGTTTACTTTCTTTGATAGCTTGCATACACTCACGCTATTTTGATTTGGTTAAATTTTAAGAGCTGATGCAGCCCCGAAAGTTTGAATATAATTCCCTCAGTCGTTCTTGGGATACTGCTGAGATGCCTAATTGAGAATTAGCATTAACATAGCACAGTTTGATTTAATCTTAACTTACAACCTTTGCCCTGGGGACTCTGGGGGGTTTGTCATCCTTAAATACACAATTTTTAGAACTTTCAACTACGTTGAACAAAATGGCTATCTCTAAACTTTGATTGAATGTGTTTGGGGAAATCGTGGGCGTGAGAGGGGGTCAATTACTCTCCACTCACTTTCGATTATTAAAAAGGGCCATTTCAATTTCCAAACAAATGAGCCCTTTTTGAAATTTTTACAACAACTTTCTATATAAACCTCATATGCCCCCAGGGCATAACTTACAACCCTTGCACTGAGGGCTTTGAGGGGGTTATCATCCTAAAAGACCTAATTTCCAGAACTTTCGACTACGTTGAACAAAATAGATATCTCAAAATTTTGATTGGATGTGTTTCGGGAAATGGTGAGCGTGAGAGGGGGGTTAGTTGCCCTTCAATCACTTTCGATTATTAAAAGGGCACTAGCCCTTTTAATTTTCAATTGAATGAGCCCTTTTTGATGTTTTTACAACATCGCTTTCTGTAAAAACCTTACATGCTCCCAGGGCATAACTTACAACCCTTGCCCTGAGGGTTTAGGGGGGGGGGGATGGGTCGTCATCCTTAAAGACCTAATTTCCAAAATTTTCAACTACGTTGAATAAAATGCCTATTTAAAAATTTTGATTGGATGGGTTTGGGGAAAAGATGGGCGTGAGAGGGGGGTTAGTTGCCCTCAAATCACTTTCGACTATTAAAAAGGGCACTAGCCCTTTAAATTTCCGATCGAATGAGCCCTTTTTCAAGTTTTTACGACAAAAATTTCTATAAAAACCTTATATGCTCCCAGGGTATAATTTAAAACCGTTGCCCTGAAGACTGTGGGGGGAGTGCCCTGCTCAAAGGTATAATTTCCTGAACTTTAAACTGCGTGGAACAAAATGGCTATCTCAAAATTTTGATTGGAAATGTTTGGGGAATAGGCGGCGTGGAAAGGGTGTTAGTTGCCTTCCAATCACTTTCGACTATTAAAAGGGCACTAGACCTTTGAATTTCCAATCGAATGAGCACTTTTTCAAGTTTCTACGACAAAGATTTCAATAAAAACTTATATGCCCCCAGGGCATAACTTATAACCCTTGCCCTGAAGACTGTGTGTGTGTGTGTGTGGGGGGGGGGTCCTGCTTAAAGTATAATCTCCGGAACTTTAAACTGCGTGGAACAAAATGGTTATCTCAAAATTTTGATTGGATGTCTTTGGGGAAATGGTGGGCGTGAAAGGAGTGTCAGTTGCCAATCACTTTTGACTATTAAAAAGGGCACTAGGCCTTTGAATTTCCAATCGAATGAGCATTTTTTGAAGTTTCTACGACAACGCCTTCTATAAAAACCTTATATGCCCCCAGGGTATAACTTACAACCCTTGCCCTGAAGGCTGTGGGGGAGTGTCCTGCTCAAAAACATAAATTCTATCTAGAAATCAACTACGCTGAACAAACTGGCTATCAAAAAATTTTGATTGGATGTGTTTCGGGAAATGGTGGGCGTGAAAGAGGTGTTAGTTGCCTTCCAATCACTTTCGACTATTAAAAAGGGCACAAGCAACTCCAATTTCCAATTGAATGAGCCCTTTTGAAGTTTCTACGACAACTTCTTCAATAAGAAGTGCCCTGCTTTAAAGGAAAAATATAATAAATAATACATTGTGCCAACATCGTTCTTATATGCCCTCAGGGCATAACTTAAAACCCTTGCCCCAAGGGTTGTGGGGGAATGTCCTCCTCAAAAATATATTTTCTTTTAGGAAATCAACTGCGCTGAACAAAATGGCTATCTCAAAATTTTCATTGGAAGTGTTTGGGAGAATGATGGGCGTGGGGGGGGGGCTAGTTGCTTTCCAATCACTTTCAACCATTAAAAAGGG